>MQRK01136857.1:0-10971 GCA_001938485.1 Girardia tigrina | reverse complement strand
TTGCATAATTGAATCTCGACATTTTAGTTCGACGTTTCCAACGTTCGCGTTAGCAATAAAATCTTGAACAAAATTCATGAACATCTAACGATCTATTTACAGCACAACTCTAGTGTTCGACTAATCGTAATCGATTTATTCACGAACCCCACACCCTCGGTCCGTCAGGCTTCGCATAATCATGCCCACGGGCGTCATGCTCCTATTCCTTTAATATCAACTTATCCACAGAACATAGAAGATCAAGTCATACTGACACTCCGGTATTGATGACATCATTGGCCTCGAAGATTTCTTACCGATCTCTTTTCCTTCGTCAAACATATATACACGCCTGATTCCTTCGCTACCAATTTCCGGCCTACTTGAAAATTCACCTTTAACACTTCTCTCTCTTTTCTTTACTCTAGCTTCTCCCTGCCTGCACTCGCATACTAGAATCATATATATTCAATGATTCACGAACCCCACACCCTCGGTCCTTGAAGCTTCGCATAATCATGCCCACGGGCGTCATACTCATATTCCTTTAATATAAACAGTGGAATCCCTCAGAAAAAACGGAAATAAGAAAAATCCGAGGAATCACGCGGAAAATGAAATTGCATTATCATTTATTAAAATTAAAAAAATGTAAAATGAAAAAATAACAATTAAAAAATAAAAAAGAATAAACTATTTTAATTTAAAGATTTTAATCTGAAATCAATATTAACAAATTTGTTTTAATATTGGTTTAAAAATATTGAATTTTCAAATAAAAAAAATTGAGAAGTATGATTTTTTTATAAATTTATTTAATTCAGTGTATTTAAATCAATTTATTAATCAATGTAAAAAAATGTATTTATGATGTGTTGTTTTTTAATTTGTTAATATATATTAACTTGATCAATTTAATAATGCCCTTTTAATTTGTAAACAGATGTATTAAACCTGGTACGTCTAAGACGTGGACTAAGATATCCGCAAAAGACCGAGTAGCAGAGTTTGGATAAGATAAATTTCACAGCAATGGGCAAATTCTCTTCTGCTCATTTTGTAATAAGGCTGTTGATCATGTGCAGTGCCAAACCATCACAGATCATCTCAACAGCGCCAAGCATAAAGAAGCTACGCTAAAATCTCAGACAGAAGCTTCTTTGGGTGGGCAAGCTAAGAGGCAGTGTACGGTGATGACTTTATTTGAACAGCAAGTCACTGCTAAAGCGCAGAGAGGTAAAGTAACTCATGATTTTCTGGACATGCTCGTGCGCGCTAACATCCCCATTGAAAAAGCCGATCATCCCGTGGTCCGCCAGTTCTTATCCACACATGTAAAAGGTGAAGGTGCTGTATCTAAATAGGATTCTCTACGCCTTCACCATATACCTGTATTAATTGAGGAGAATGATGCGATGCTCCGAATTCTCGTGGATCGTAACACATTCCTGGGCATTATCGCCGATAAAACGATGGATCTCCAAAATTGCCCCGTTTTTAACATTCTATTCCTGATACTGTGCCCTGCAGACCAACTTACAGACGGTTTTGATGAGCTGTCCGCACAACTGCTTGTTAAAAAGGTTTACATTGACAAAATAAACCACGCAAGTGTATCACAAGCTCTATTTCAGTGCTGCAGCGATTTTCAAAATCATTTTCAGAATGTGCTGTTATTCATAACTGACAGTGCCTCGTACTTTACCAAAGCGTGGAAGGAGATTCTCTCTTTGCTGTGGATTAACTGTTAACACATGCACTGTCATACACACATTATATCTCTTGCTAGTAATGTTATGCGACTGAGAATGCCTGACGTCGATCGTTACGTCTCACAATTAAAGTCCTGCCTTGTTAAGACACCGGCTCGCTGCAATCGCTTTCTTCGGCATGTACAATCATGTGCAGTTGAATTGCATTCTCTTCCTCTAGAACCTGTTTTAACGCGATGGAACACGTGATTTGAAGCAGTCCTTTACCATGCATCCTTCATTCCGCATTATTCTGTCTTCATTAGCAAGGAGCGTGAGGAAGAAGGAGACAGCACAGCTATGTTGGAGCTATCGTCCCTTCTTTCATCAATCTGTCTAAGTGGTCATTTCACTTTTCTCGCTTACAATTGTCCCCGCTTGATCGCTGCACTGAATGTGTGCCAATCACGAAAGCCTCAAGTCCACGAGTTTTATAACCTAATGCAAGACTTGACTTCTTGGCATATCCACCTTTCTTATTCAGTCATTGACGAAAATTGCGCTTTTGCCGCTACTGCAGCAGCACTGAAATTGAAAGAGTATATGCAGGAAAAAAAGCAGACATGCATTCGTTTCTTAAAGGCTGTGCGTATTCTTGATCCATCTCAGTGACCAGCGGTCGAAGTTTCCTGCTACATAGTATTGAAGGCAGATTTGAGACTTCCTGACACTTGCGATGAAGAGTGCCTAGTTTACCTTTGATTAGTTGGAGATATCAGCACAAGTTTTACTAATCCCTTACAGTTTTGGAAAGCTGTTCAAAATCATGTACCCAATCTTGCTGCATGTGCTGTTTTACTTCTACAATTCAATGTCCCCAGCGGTGATATGGAATGGTCATTCAGTGCTTCCAACCAAGTGTACCTCTTTCAGACAGCGATTGACTCCGGAAACACCGCAGGTCTTTTGCGACTGTATTTAAATAAAGTTTGAAGTAGTAAATTATGCCTTCTTATTGAAAACATATAACTATATAAGTCGTATGAGATTTTTTTTATTGTAATATTTGTGAATGTTTATAGTCATAGATAAAAAATATTTAAGATACTTAACAATATAGATGAAAATAACTATATAGATAAAATAATTCCATGGACAGTGCGTATTTATGCACCAAAATGAAATAAACGGAATATATAAAGTGTAACCGCGGAAAAAGTAAAAAATTACCGCGGATTCCGTGAAACTGTGCCGCGGATTCCACTAAAATTTACCGCGGAAATGTTGTGTCCCTGCTCATAATTAAACGTTATTATAGTCAGCTATTATTTAGGATCAATGGTAATCAAATATAACAATAATCAAAATTATTAATGGTTAAATATTACGTATAGTCAAATATCAATCTAAGGCTTATCTGCACTTCACCAAATTTGTTATTCGGTTTACAGCTAAAAACACTCTCTATTTAGCGACTATTACGTCTTACTCGCCAAATCCTTGCCAATGGGACAGCTATTACCTTACTGAATTCGATTGCCCATTATAATTAACACCTCAACGATCATGAACTCCATGCCAGATAAACCTGTTTTCTATAATAACAAAATGTTTGCATAAAACCTCGTAAACTGACATACCATTGACTAAAGACATCTACTATTTATGTTGGAGAGGGATCTTATAGCTGCTTAGACTACTGATACGGTTATCTTTATGTACACTTTTTACAGGGAACATCTTGTCCCTCACTCGACGCTTTCTACAACGACCATTACTACGCTCTCTCCGGTCGTAACATTACAGTGTCCCCATCTCGACCTCTTCAAGTAACGGAACCCATTCTCCTATTTCATCCCGCATGAAGGAATCGAAACGTTGGGAGTCCCAATCGAGCATAATAATAAGAGAGTCAAATAAAATACAGCAAATAAATAACTAAATTGTCAGAATGAATATATTTAATGACGTCAATAACTAACAACTTAGATTATCAACATATTAGTATCATTAAGTATCAAAATCATGTATAAAGATAAAATAAAATTAATCCAACGAAATAAAAATATATTAGTCGGTATCAATAAACAGTCGTACACGAACAACAACGTAAGTTATCAGCATATTAACAAAAGAAAATAAAATATAAAATATTTACCGATGATAATTAACCGTTCAAAATTAATCTTTGTGGAGTAATAATTAATGCGATATATTCGAAATTGTTAGAAATTTATTTGGTCAAGTAGTTGTGCGTTAGTGAATTTAGCTTGCTTTATTTATACCTCCACGGACATGTGTGTTGCTCGAGATCCTCGGGCTTGTACACACGCCTACGATTTCTCTTAGAGGTCTTTTTATCTTATCTCTATCAATTATTCAATTATATTCATCGGTTGTCGGCTATTGCTGCAATCAAGTCAGTTGTTTTTTTTTATTTTTAATTTTCTAAAATCATCTGCAAGGTTAAATTATCAGTGCCTTGACAGAATGATTTGTGACCGATTAACTGACGGTAAATTGGTCTGCGACAACCATCGTCTCACGATGTACCCACCACTACGGCAACCATTTCGTTTATACTATCTGTTGTCGGCTTAGGGTAGCTGTTTATGTGAATGCTTATGTGAAGTTAATCATCCTTATTAGCATTTCTACTAATTGTTTATTCAGGCTTGATGGTTCGAACAGATTCCCGCAGAGGTCCGGAAATCACAAGGTGATTGAATCACCGTTATTAATGGCTCGTTTGAACTTCTAAGTAATTAATTTTATTAATTAATTTGGGATATTTTAAACACTTTTTTGCGTTAGAGGGCTCTAAGGATTCTCTCAGGGGTTTCGGCGATCTTCGAGGTTCACAGGGAAAAGGCTGGCAATGGTTCGAGCCTTCGGCTTCATCTGATGCGATGCCTCTGAGCCTTTATGGTTCGTGGTGTTAATTATGTTGAATGGGGCCTATTTAAACTTACTTGGAATAGTCGAGTTAGACTATTCCCTTTCTCTTGTCATAGTGTTCGCAAAAATGTCGCGTCATACCACAAAAAAACAGCAGGCAAAATTTATTTAACTAAAAACTTTCAGACAAAAAACGGCTACCGGAAATTTTGATATATTTTTTGGTCTTGAAATATTTGTTGTTCAGATTTGGATGGTTCCTCAAATTAAAGTTTCCTGTTGAAGTGGTTTCTTTGATGCAACTGTATTTTCGAAAATCTGGAAAAATAAATATAAAACAAATACTTAAATCCAAAAATAAAATGATTAATTAATTTCATAAAGTGTTCGAATAAATTCGTAAAGTCTTAAGAATGTTTTTTGCCTTCAGAAACAAATTTATCTTAAATCAGCTGTTCTTATGTATTATTTTAACGAATCATCTTACTATAAATTGTTAGTAATGTCAAATTACAATTATTTAAATTTGTCTAAATTTTAACAAAAAAATGTTTTTGTGGTAAATTTTACTAGTTTACTTTCATATGAATAAAACTATTTCAAAAAAACTTCAGGTTTTATAATTTTATGGTGAGTAAACTTTAGTTGAGAAAACGTGCCGGAAGTGGTTTGCGTGATTCAAAAGCGGTAAGTTTGATGTAAGAAACGTAATCAATGATATTTGCAGACAAAAAAGTTTAAAAACAAAGAATTTGAAGCATTATTGGAGGATAACTCCTTTCAAGCATTTGATGAGTTGTCCATATCATTGGAAGTTGATTTGCTAACAGTAGGAAAATCACTTAAAGAGCTAAAAACGATCCAAAATGAAAAAAAATTGGTCCCATATGAATTAAAACAGAAGGGCGTGGAAAATCGTATTTCGATCTATGACTTTCTACTTCAACTGTATAAAAGAAAATGTTTTCTGTTTATATGTGTTATTTAAATTTATGACGTTTCCCAATAAATATGAATAAAAAATTAACTCTAAATAATTAATATGTAAATTATTTTAAAACGTAAAAAATCAATATTTAAAGAAAAGTCGAAAAAATATGCATATTGTTTAAACGCTTGTACGACAGGTTGATTTTTTGAATAATAACGAATTTAAATGCGTGTCCATCTTTTTTTCACTTCACGTCTGGTTATATGATTATTATGAAAATAATTATTACTTCAAATGAAATTTATTACGAGGCGAACACAATAACTCTAGCTATTGTCACCTTCAAAAATTCGGAGGGGATCAAGGGCAATTTCGTCAAAGTCCCAGTGCCTCTGCCGTTATACATGTCGGAATGACAATCCAAGCCACTCTGACCCCATCTGACCTGCTTAGAAAATGGTTTTCCGGATCAGGCGCATGTTATCTTCAACTACACCTTTCCGGGGGCCATGGACATTAAAACTGACAACAAACTATATATTGACGCGATATCGCTGCAGGCCACACTGTTACCATGTTTTCTGGATACCAATATATCACCACAAGGATGGTTAGACATCCCCGAAATGCGTTTTAGGGCCCAACGGATCACTAATCGAACAACAATGTTCCATCCCGAGACCCTTTCGGGAACTTAAGACACTGATCCTCAAAGCCTACAAACTATCACTCGATAATAATTTTGCGACCTACTTCCTGTCCCAAAATCTTGGCACAAAATCATCACAGATTTACAATCGATTCAACCCGATATCACGAGGGGATTACAAAATGAAATCTTCAAAAGATTCTTCCTTAATTCACTTCCACCGCTGTTGCAAACCAATTAGCCGGTACTGCAACTAACGACCTCACCCAACTGGTAAAGATCGCAGAAAACATCATGACGACTCAAATTGCAAAACAACCCACTTGCTTCACGGTCAACACGTTACCTTCGCAACCGTCCGCACCAACCCCACTACCGATTCAGCTGACCAGATCTCCGCAATCACATCTGAAATACAGGCGTTCAAGGCACAGTTAGCAGTCCTCACCCGCGAGANCCACAAGGACCACCAACCACGACGGGCACCAGCCACTCGTAATCGATCACCAATCACCGACCTCTGTTTGTACCACTCAAAATTGGGCATCAAAGCACCGAAATGCCAATCCGGTTGCACATCGAAAGGCACCACCTCCAATACCGACTTGGATGACTTGTGCAAATAGCATTCCCGTTATGACGATGAGACCAAACGTTATGCTCCCGGTTGCTCATTCAAGCTGTCAAAAAACTGAGCTCACCTTCGATCTTCGCCGTCGACTCGGAGGATAATTAAATTTGCAGCGGTATTTTTGCGTCAAGCATCAACAGACACACATACGACGTCATTTATGGTTGATACTGGTTCTGCGATCTCAGTGCTTTCAAGAACCTTCCAGCCACGTACATCTTGAACCAACCGCCGTTTGTCAGCTGCCAAGGAAACAGTCATCCACATCTATGGAACACTTCAACTCACATTCATGCTTACAACTCTAGATCCATCATTCCACTGGAACTTCACCATCGCTGATGTCACCCAACCCATATTTGGCGCGGATTTCTTTCATTAATTCGGCTTACTGGTAGATTGCAGGAACAAAAGACTCATCACAAGTCACACGATTGAGCCACCAAAGCTCACATTGGTGCCGACACAAATCTGCTCCCTCCTCTCTGATCATGCGCGTCATATCCGAACAAAATTTCCTCACGTAATAAATGCACCCAAAACCTCCGAAGGTTCGCGCAGATGCATTTCTAATCCCATTACACAGCCATAATGTGCGCTCCAGTTCGCCAGCGGCGACGATAATTGTCTCAAGAAAGGAGGATAATGGCTGAGAGAGAGTTCATGGAACTTGAGATTACTGGCATCATCCGTCGTTCCAGTTCCCCACGGCCCGCCCCAATGAAAATCGTGTCCAAAAAGGATGGCTCACTACGCATCTGCGGTGATCACAGAGTCACAACCCTTGATTCTTACCCGATGTCTCTCATTACCGACATCCTCCAACGTTTCGCCGGCTGCACAGTGTTCTCATCGCTGGACTTGGCCCAAGCCTATCACCAAATTACAGTTGAGGAAAACTTCATACCTAAGACAGTAATCATCACACTCTTTGGCCTCTGCAAATATCTCCAGTTGCCTTTTGAGCTAAGAAACGCTTCGCAAACCTTTCAGAGACACATTGACGTCGTCCTCAATGGATTACCGAACAAGGCAGCTTACATCGACGACATTGTCGTCGTATCCTCGAATCTGATTACCCACCCACTGTCAGTTAAGCACTTCGAACACCTCTTATTAGGCCGATCATAAATCATATACACCGATCAAAAGCCATTTCTATAGGTGTTACAGATGAAGAATCCGTCACCATGCCAGCAGAGACAAATTAGCTACCTGTCTCAATTTGACATCGATATCAAGTTTATTTCCGGAGCCGACAACGTTGTAGTCGACTATTTCTAGCCGATCGAGATATAATCAATGTTCTCTCTTATTTTTTATTCACGTGCTCTGATATCTTAAATGCGTGAGCAGCATCGTGTAATCATTGTGGGGTATATATATTCAGAAACTTACTACAGCACAGTTATTTAACATAATTCAACCAAATACCTTATAGAAGCAATAATTATGGCAGTTGTTGTGGGTTTCTCGGAAATAAGGTTGGTTTATCACAATTAAAAGATATTATAGCATGTCATTGGTGCAATAATCCATTTAACAACTATATAAATGGATGCTTCTGAATAAAAAATGTCTTTTCTGAAAAACTTTTATTCAGGTTATAAAGAAAGACTGGTTGTTAAATGTCTAATGCAGTTGCAATTTGACTATATTTGGAATTGTATTTCTTATTACTGACAATATACCCAAATCTTTGTACGAAATCAATATTGTTTTGTCGTTGTTGATTGCAAACGTTAAATTTAATTTTGTTAAGAAAAACACCCAGCTGTCTGTGTTTTCTGAAGCAATCAAGAAACAGTCAATAAATTAATCTCATAAATTAATTTATTTTAAATCCAAAAAATAATGAAACAGAGATTGGAAGATTCAAATTAATGAACCAATTATTTATAAACATTTGTGTGTATAAAGATTTCAGTTGTATCATTATCTGACATTTTGTTTAATGAAAAAAATAAAAAAAAAGATTTATCATAAAAAAATAAACATTATTTGAAAAAAAATTCTGAATTTTTCTCAAAAATATGTATATTGAAAAAAATGCAGTATTGTTTAACTGCATTAATTGGAAATTTATGTAATTGGAAATAATAATAAAATTTTTGAAAGGTGAATTGAGTTCTGTTTTTTTGGAAACAAAATTTAAAAATGGTTAACTAGGCATTAATTTATTAAAATCCATATATAGAATTTTACTAATTGGAATGAAATTTGTGTCACTATTTTGTCAAAGATTTTGTTAAAACTTACTGCACAACACTCAAAAATTACTCCGCGGTAACTTTAATTTTTATTGGCAAGGTGAGGAGGAAGACCATTTTACTACATGGATATGTTATACTTCACGCGGCAAAGTTCACACACCAGACGATGTGAGGTGCTTTCCAACCCTCCTTACAGCTCAGACCTGATGCCATCCGATCACCACCTCTTCCTTGACTAAAGATCTCCATCAGAGACCAGAGCTTCAAAAAGCTAGACGACATCCAAGATTCTATTGATTGGTATTTTGGCTTCTAACGTATTGGATTCTTTAGAAAAGGCATCCATGACCTACTAGATTGATGTGAGAAGGTCATTTCTGAAAATGGAGACTATTTTGAAGTGTAGTATTTAATTTATATGATTTTTTTACAAAAAGATTTGTATAAAAATGGCACGAACTTTTGCATACACCTAAAATAATAAAGGTCTCTGTTACAACTATTTGCATATAATTTTATCTTGGTCTTTGTCTCAGTAAACTTTGTAATTTAAAATATATTTGATTAAAACTAGAAATAAACATGAAAAAAATATTTTGATTTTCAAAATAAAATTGAAAATAAGAAAATAAAATAAATAAAATAGACAAATGATTCTCAAATCCAAATTTTCACATCACATTTAAGTGGGTCCAATCTATGGTGAGTCTATGGTGTCCATTTTCTGTGTACAAGATTCACACTTCGCTACAAAAGAACTATCCTGAATTTCTAACGATTTCGAAAAAAAATATTGTTTTTAATTCAAAAATAGGAATCAAAGTTCAATGGAATTACGGATAAACATAAATTTGAATTGCTAAATGAATCTATAAACTTTCGCTGAATTTTAATTTTAACCATTAAGAACGTTTGAAATGTTGTTTCGTTGTTCTCGTCATAAACGCTTCGTTCAAGTCATGTTTATTTCTCCAATTTAATTTTAAAATAACCGTTTTAACAACTGCATTTTTGAGTCCAACATTCACAACACTTCCATTAACCACTGAGATAAGTATTCTCAAACAATAATGAATACTAAAGATGTACTTTTATTTTATATAATTGCAGTTTACGTGGCTTAACAATTTCTAGATTCCATTATTTTATATCCTTCCTTTTAATCATTTCACATTTTGTTTTTGGAGTAAAGTTGTGTTTTTTTTCATTTTTGTGTTACGTACGAAGGGTCAAATAGATATTTGCCGATTGTCGTAACAAAGGAGAACTATAATAAATAATCCTTCAGTCAAATCAACTTGTGTAGATTAAGAATTTATATCGATTGTAAATGAAATAATTAACACAATAAAATCAAATAACACAAGACTTTTTCTTTATAAAATATTTATTAAAATATTTATAAAAATTCTTTACAGAATGTAATTTGTTAAAGGAAAAAATATAAACAATATCCCTGTGTGTTTTGTGATGATTTTATGTAACTGGGAATCACCGTTCTCCAGTTACCAGGGATTTTAAAATTATAAATAAAAATTATCAATTTATTATATTCCAATTAAGATTATTTATTTTAAAATATATTAATGTAGTAAAAGTAATATCAATAATCGAGTGAATCCTCACCGATAAAAGATTTAATCTCTTTGACAATGATGCTAATTGATTCTCCCTCAATACTAGCAGTAACAGAATACGTCGGTTTGACTCAACAATTCTCGTCGATATAAACTTGATTTCTTTTGGCCACGAAGCAAAATTTGTCCTTATCAGCAATGGCAGAAATGGTCTCTTCACAAATATTGAAATTCGTCGATAACCACGAAGCTGGTCGGACCGAAATGAATGACCAATCGATCGGTTTTCAATTCAAAATTCGTTATAATATTGTACCATTTCATGTTGGTCACTTGGTTGGCGCATGTGTATGTTTTGATTGCAAGATACGCTGCTTTGAATACCGACTTGAATCTGTT
>MQRK01136842.1:0-10391 GCA_001938485.1 Girardia tigrina | reverse complement strand
CGTTAAATATAAAATCCACCGCTTTTTGAATTAATTTATTTTTATATTATTTTATACATTGCCATTCCATTGCTTTAATTATCTAAAAAATGGAAGGATTAAATGGAAATTTTAATTAACTTTTCATTCTGCTACCGGATTTTGTTTAACACGCGTTTTGGGAAACTTTTCCTTCCTGAGTTTTTTTCACAAAAAGAATATTAAATTAGAAATCATTTTACTTTATAACAAAATATTATCTCATATGTTTCTTAATTATTAATTTGCAAATGTAATTTTTTGTATAAAGATTAATAAAGATTAATTTTGTGTTCAAAAGAATTTGTATTTTATCCCATCATGTTTGATATCAATGTTTTTATATATAAAGTTTATTGACAATTAAATTAATTAGAGTCTAATTTCTGCAAATTCGTAATCAGCTCGTTAACACGAGCATTTTCATATCGCAATTACATGACCGAGACCGAATTATGTTCTTCGAAACATTGAAACTCTGTGTGGTTTGTATTCGAAAATGATTTTTTTGGAAACAGCTGCATGCCCCCTGGTTTCGAATGTCATTTATTTTTGGGTGTTAATTTTATTCGTCTCGAAAAAAATATATTTTTGGAAAGTTATACAATTTTTCAAAAATAAATTAAGAAAATGCAAATAATAGAAATTTATTTAGAGAAAAGCAGCAATATTATGACGAGGCCGATTTTGATATTGTAAATTGCGCATGGATGTGGTGTGGCGATTCGAGTGTGTTGACGTCGAATTGTGACTGTCTCACCAGTTGGACAATCGGTGCGTTATTGTATTTGCGATCACTGATCATTCGAGCAGAATTACCATTTTTAAAATTAATGAAAATTTAACAATCCAAATAAATTTAAATTTTAAAAATAATAAGTTACGATAAATTTGAAATATAATTATTTTTTTCTAACATTGAAAAGAATATCTGTAACGTATTAATTAAAGACATTTTAGAAATTTCAATTAATTTTACAATTAGTTTTTATGATTTAAGAAAATATTTTCAAATAAATTAAAACATATACTAAGTTTTGTAATATACAAATATTTTTACATAATGAATTTTAAAAAAGAAATTTAAATAAAAAATAATTTTCAAGTTAAAAACGCTAAATTGATTAATTTTATAACGTTATGAACCTTGTTCTTAATCACGAACCCAATAGATGTAATATTTAAAAGCCGCACTGTTTTAACTGATACGTTTGAGTATATGACAGTTATATCTCTGTGGAATTGGTAAAAAGAAGCCATCCTTGGTCACAATAAAAAGTTTAACGAATTCGATTACCTTAAGAATGAGTTCAGAGAGTATCTTCAAAGCCCTAAGGGTTGTGTTCAAGACTCGTATGTCAATATACAGTTAAATCCACTTCGTATCTATAACAGAATTCAAGGATATAGTAATAATAAAGTTTGTAATAACATTGAAGGACTTAGAAAGTTTGTTAAGTGTTAAGCTTAAGATTAACGATCTTAAAGTTAAGATTAAAACTGCCCTCTATAATTTCTCTAAGGATTTAAAAAGGTTTATGACGAATCACTTGTGTGTCATCTTGTTTTGGTAGGGGGTTATAATCATATTTACTTCTTTCTTTATTTCTTGGGAGGGTAAGTTTCCTTATTTTTTTGAATTCAATAAAAGAGTTCTTTGGACCTTCAAAGTCTTGTATCAATTTTTGAGATCTAATTACTTTTATAATCACATATCACGATCAAGAATACATTGTATGACTTTGTCTTCATAGTTTAACGAATTATTAATTGAAAATTTTAATCAAGTCCCATAAAACTGATTATTGATATTCTCTATATAGGATCCGTAGAAAATAAAATATTTTCAAAAAAAATCTTCTTTGACTACGAAAATGTATCTAAAATGTTTTGATCGCAGAGTTGGTTCTGAAACGTTCTCGCCGCCCTCCTTCGTTGCAATCGTCCGTCTCTATCTGGTGGACTTCGAAATCTCACCTTTGCATCTCTTATATATCTATTTTTATCACTATATTCCCTTTTATTAATGTCGATTGCCTCAATGAACTTATCGGTGTCTCTGTAGCACTCGACCATCTTGCCGTAATTGGTAATCGCACCATCTCTGTCGATTGGCCATGTCAAAAATGACGTTTTCAGTCATTCTTCAACTTTTATAATGTATGAACGTGCTTTGATCGATTTGACATTGCTTTACTTTGAAAGAAATGATGTTTAAACGAATATAAACACAAAAAATCTCAAATAAGTGACACAAACTTTATTTTCCAATTAGACCACCAAAACAAAAACAAAAAAGTATGCTTTTAAAAAAATATCAATAAAACAAATTATTTCCTTCATCTCCCTTTGAAAACAAATGATCATTCTTTCTTGTTATCTTGATGTAAAATATCACATGCGCGATTAACGGCTACGAAGTTTTGAGAGTCATGTGTGTGTATCGGTTATTATTAATCCAGCTATTCACGTGAGTGCTATATCCTAAGTGACACAAATATAACGTATGAAAATTCAGATAAATTCATTTAACTTAAATTCAGTCAATTTTCTATACGAATTTAGTACGATTTACATTTTTACTTATTAAATCAGTCGACTACAACCAGTGTGAAGTGCAAAATGGGTGTAAAAATGAAACTTCTTTCCAAAAAGCTGAAAGACTTCGAAAAGCACGAGAGAAAGCTAGAAATAAGCGCGAAAGTGAAACTCCAGAACAAAGAGAAATTGATGTTTAAATAATTCCATGTATCCTTTTACATAATAAAATTGAAAATATACCAAACTTTTAAGAATATGGAGCGCCAACGGTCTTTCTTAAGACAATAAATTGTCTTTCTCAAGGTCAAAAATAAAGAAAAAAAGAAAATAAAATAAAGAAAATATAAAGAAAAATGTTTTCGAAAAATTAAACTGATTGATACTGCTTTGGGATTCAACGCTGAAACTTGGATCTAGTGAGGGAATCGAGGGAGAAATTCAACGCAACATTGAAAGGGTAAGTCTCAAATGTCAATACCAAGTTTTCATGAAACGAGAACAGGTAAAGTATGTACCAATATGTACATAAATATGTGAATAAAATCAAAAATAAAAACATGTTGTCTATATACACGAAGATCATTTGCAAACACCATAGAAAACGAAGGCAAGGTTTTTAAATTGTCTTTTAAATCTCTTTTCTTGTTACAACATAAATCTGGTTTTATTAAGAGTTTTTGATGTGTTTTTCAAAAAAATTCAAAAAGAAAAATAAAAATTTTTTTTTACAAAGTTACCCTTGATCGATTCTATTTTATAAATTTTACCGTTTTTTTAAATCAGTTTAACTTCTTTATTTATTATTTTAAAATTTTTACTAAATATTTTCCGTTTTAAAAATACATCGGTTTTAATTAATCTAAACTTTTTAACTTACTTTTTTTGTTTATTTTAATTATTATATTTTTTAAATGTTTTTTGAAAAAAAATCATTTTTGTACTTTTTAAAATTTCAAAACTTTATCCAATTTTTTGTTTTTGTAGTGACCCAGTTAATTACTGTTTATAAATTATATATATAAAATTATATATATATATAAAATTATATATATAAAACGAGGATCGATAAAAACAATCATTAATATTACGGATTACAACTATAATATATTACCTACAAAACATTTTCCTGTAAAATCGGTTCGTAAAGGAATGTTCTGCAAACCAATTTATCAATATTCCCCCTGAAAGTGCATCTCTTCATATAATCTATTTCCTCAAAATCTCGTTGTGCAACCGAATGATTCTCTGACGTTTCCATCGACGTTGTTACAACAGAAGATCGTTCCTTTGAAACTTTAGAACAATAAACACTAATCGAAATCGAGATTTATCTGTGCCGTTCTCTCTCTCTCGTATGTGATTTTTTTGTTATATATGTTTATTTATATTGTGTAAAATAAAAGTTCTATACATATTTATCTTTATTTTTTGTTACGTTAAAGGAGTTAACTGAAACACGTTTTCAGTTAGCTCTTTTACAGTTTTACATAATTATTTAATTTTTTTTAAAATTGTAAATTAAAAATATTTTATAAATTATTTACCGAATTGAAAATTTCAACTAACTCCTCATAATAATAAATAATTTTGTTCTCCGTCAATGAAATTGTTGTTTTAAATTTTTTATAATATTTATCAAACATAATAATTGCAAAAAAAGAAAGAATTCCAGTAAAATTAAAACAATTATTTTTATCAGAATAATTTATTTATATTTTATATTATTTTGTTTAAAACGAAACATATATATCTTTATTTGTGTGGAGAGTTTACTGATTGTATAAAGGGAAGACAGACAGAACATCCTCTTTGTTGTTCTATAAACATTCTCCATTTCGAGAGGCAAATTGCAAAAGTTATTGCTATGCTTCCTGCCTCCTTTCAATTATCTTTTCAACCCTCAAGGGAAAATGTTGTTTCAAGTAAGGAATATTTTATCCCTTCGTTTTCACGATATCTTTAGTGGTTATTATTAATTAAGTAAAAGCTCTTAAAGTTTCATTCAGTTAAAAAAAATCATTCCAATAAAATTTTAATTATTATTTTAATTTTTTTCAAAATTTAATCATATTAATTAATAAAATGATTAAATTTGAAGTCCCATAATTTATTCATAAAATATAATAAACGAATTTTATGATCGGTTTTGTTTTCTCTTTTAACAAAAAAATGTTCTTTTTTTAATTGATATTTTAAAATTAATTAATTAAATTTATTTATTAACGTTAAAAAATTATATTATTTTTTTCGGAAAACATCGAGTTACACAACTTAAAACAACAGAAAAGATAGCAAAAATATTTTTTTATTATTTGAGAGTGTTGCCGAAATTTCATTTTGATCTCAATAAAAACTTTTTTCCCGGGATTTATTTCCCCGAAAAAATATTGTGCTCAATAATTATTGACAATAAAGTTGGGAGAAGTTTAATTGACTTCGAGCAGACACCGACTTTCGACAAGAAATATTTATTGTTTTAGCCACTGCTTCTTGGGGACGCTCGTTTGCCAGTGAGCATGAACTAGAAGCATTGCAAATATATAAAAATTATATTTTAATACAATCACATCATTATGTCATTATTATTGATAATAATATTATTAATATCATTTTTATCATTATTTATTTTTGACAATTTGTTTTACTTTGATCATTAATATCTCGGAGCTGAAAAATCAAGATTATATTAAACGATTTTTTGATTGCAAGCTAATCAGGTTTATAAATTTGATTGTCAGTTGTAAACACTCGTTGGATTAACAACAACATTGGGGAGATAACCGTCTTCTTGAAACCCGGGTTAGTAAGCATTGACAATCAAGTCGATCGAATAAGGTTCTTTATTATTGGTTACTGTTAAAAGAAGTCGAAATTTCACTTGGTAAACATTTATTTATAATATAGAAATCTGTGATCTTCTTGTGCATTTGGGATCTTCCTTGAATCTTCGATATATTTTCCAAAAATCAATGCTTTTTTGAAATAATTGCCAAATTCGATTATTTAAACAATTGGGATTTAATTTTATTCAATATTTTAATGAAATTTAATTTCTGTTATATTAACAACATCACAATTTGAATGCAAACATTTATTTACAACACAAACAGATTCTTCACAACAATTTTCAGAGGTCATCTTTCTTTGATTAATATAGTTTTTGATTAAATATTTAAATATGAAAAAAATTCGGCAATTATGTTTGGGGGAGACAACATACTTTAATACATACGACACATCATACCAAACATTCCTCACAGTTACACTGTAAAAAAAGAATCTCTTCTGTTTCAAGGGATTAGGTTTCTGTTTTACAGAAGTGATTTAATTTACATTATGAGAGACAGTTTGGTGAATCATTATTGATAAGACGCTACAACCAATTAATTAATATTTAAAATGGACAAAGTAAGGCCTAGATTCTTAAAATCTAGTAAAAAATAAATAAAATATTTTGACTTTAATTTCCAATAAAATTTGATAAAATACTTATAAAATCTCCCATTAATTAGCATGTTATTACAATCTTACACATTACATATTAAATGATGATTATGGAAAATGAAGTTCCGAAACGTACAATAATCAATTTCTTAAAAAATATTTAACAAAATTATTTTTCAAATATATATATATATATATATATATATATTCCTGAGTTTGTGATGCAATATTGTTTATCAATTTTCTTGTAATGAGTATAATGCCACAAACATTAGAGAGACTTCTCGTCATCTGTACAGAAATTTTAAAAATTATTGAGAGTGATGAAATAAATATCTTGTGAGGCATTATTTATCAAATCACTTAAATCATCAATTAATGTTCAAATAAACCTCTCTTTGACTTTGTTTAAAGAATTTAATTATAGATTGAAAGGTACTACAATGAAGATGGTTAAAAACCCACCAAAATATCTAGCAAAAAAAGAAAATTTTACATTAATAAATTTTTCAGATACAAAAAACGTTTTTAAATATATTATATTTTATTTTATTTTATTATATTATATGATATTATATTATATTGGGTTGGTAACTAAGTAATTGCGGATTTTTTTTAGAAAATCAAAGACAATTTTTTTGTGGAACTAAATAACTTTATTCTTTAATGTATTTTATGAAATATTTCCCATTTCGATCAGTGACCCTTCGCTATCTTTCAGGCAGCAGCATAATTCCCCGTTCATAAAACTTCTGGTTTTTATTAGCAAAAACTGAATCAGGTACGATTTGACATCATCATTATTGAATTTTTTACCATTCAAAAAGTTTTGTAAAGATCGAAGCAAAAAGTAATCAGATGGTTCAAGGTCTGGACTATATGGTGGATGTGGAAAAACATCCCAACCAAGCTCCAATAATTTTTGCTTAGTGGCCAAAGATGTTTGTGACCTTGCATTGTCATGATGGAATACAACACTTTTTCAATTTGTCAATTCTGGCCGCTTCTCTTCAACTGAATTGTTTAATTTCGTTAGTTGTTCAATGCAGACATCAGAATTGATCGTTAGGTTGGGTGGTAAGAGTTCAAAGTAGACAATTCCTTTGTAATCCCACCAAACGGATAGTAAAACTTTGTTTTGATGAATATCAGCTTTTGATGTTGTTTGAGTTGATTCACCTGGCCTGCTCCACGATCATTTCCGCTTGATATTGTTGTAAACACTCCATTTTTCATCGCCAGTTATCAGTCTTTTTAAAAATGGATCATTTTCATTACGTTTCTTTGGCAAATTGCAGCTGTTAATGCGTCGCGTTAAATGAATTTCTTTCAGTTCGTGCGGAACCCATGTATCGAGTTTTTGAACATAGCCAAGTTTTTTTAAGTGATTTTCAATGCATTTATACGATGCATGAAGCTTCTCTGCGATCTCACGTGCTGTACTGTGACAACCCGAATCGATTATTGCTTTGACTAGGATGTCATCAACTTCAGCTGGATGACCAGGGCGTTTTTCATCTTTGAGTGAAAAATCACCAGAACGAAATTTTGTAAACCAATTTTGGCACTGCCGTTCTTTTAAGACTTCGTCACCATAAACAGCACAACTTTTTATGAGCTTCCGATGCGTTTTTCCCTTTGCAGAAATGAAAAAGCAAAATATGACGAAAATGTTCCTTTTGATTTTTCATTTTTCAACGAAGACAAAATGAAAACTATGCAACCGATAAAAAAAACTTTTTTTTACTGATTGACAGCTGAATTGCCAACTATCAAATAACAAAACGTGTTTTACATTTGCACTACGTCTACAAACCTAAAAATTCAACTGCAGCCATCTATGAGTGAAATCCGCAATTACTTAGTTGCCAACCCAATATTATATTACATTAGATTGTATTATCAAATTGTAAATATAAAAAAGTTAAATAAAATTATAATTAATGTATAATTATTATTATTTTTTTCAATTGAAAATTTGTAATTAATTTTTAAAACGAGATTATTTTTCCAAAGTTAAAATTAGTTCGACAATGTTTTCTGCTAAAAAGGGATTTCCGCACGGATTCCACTGAAATGTAATCACGTCTTCTTTCTGAGTGACTGACTCAAAATTATCAGGAAATAAATTTTATGTCGATTTTATTACTGTGTGAATAATTAAATAATTACAGTGATCTGGAAATATAAATAATAATTATCGCACCGATCCTCCAAGCCGGAAGAGAATATTACGATCAATTATCCGTTGGGAGCATAAGTGAGCCGGATCCCGCGAGACGTCGACCATTTAACAGTGTCATCAAATGATATTATATTTTTATTAATTAATTTTGATTTACATTTAATGATCAAAAGATTAAAGTTATTTCATTATCGTAAATTATATAGTTATTGTATATTTTAACACTATTTTTAGTGAATCCTTTCGATAAATAATCATATCGAAAAGGAAGTCCCAGGTTTTCTACTTAGACACCCAGTGAACTAAGTCAGTAAAGATGACTTAGTGGCATCCGAGAAGGTCTACAGGGACTACAGAGCGTATAGAGGGTCTATAGAAGGTCTACAGGGTCTACAAAGGGTCTACGGGAGAGTCTACAATCATTCTGTCATTTAATAAACCTTTTTGATTTCGTTTGATTGTTAGTAAAATAACCGGTACATGAGGATTTATATCCTTATATTTTTTGAGAAGGAAAGAATTCATGTTATATTTATATTTTTATAAATAAATTTTAGAAAAAAAAATAATTTTTATAATTTCTATAAAGAGTATAGAAAATATTCCTTGGTACAAAAATGGAAGAAAATATTTAACCTATTTTAATGTCTCCTGTTATTCCTTATGGCGGTGCCTCTACCCTTCCCTGACGGTTGGTGGATCTATTTTATACAACGGTTATTATTTTTCCATATTGAAGGTTTTTTATGAGCTTGATTCCCGAGTGTCATCTTCATTCCATGACGTAAGTGTTCGAAAAATGTAATTTAAGGATTATCACATTTGAATGTAATAGAGCTTTAATAATCTCACATGATTGCAAAACTTTTATGACAAAATTTTTAACAAAAAAATTTGAATATATGTATTACATTACTCGTTAATATTGTAGTTAATTTCTCAAGTATACAACCTCCCTTGGTACAGAAGGAGTGACAAGAACAGAAGTGCTCCTTCGATACTGGTCTCCCAGGAGCCTTTGAATAATCCCAAATGAACTGTATTGTGTACGAAATAAGCTGGTATTGAAGATGGAAATGAAAGGGAATCATATCTGGAGTGAAAGTCAAGATGTACTATAGTGGATTACCCTGCATAACAAATTTTATAAAACTCTCAACTAGTATTCAAATGGTACAATCAAGAGCTAACCCAAATCAATGGAAATTTATCTCAACTAAAGAAAATCCATATATCAAGAAAGAAGTCTCTTGTCAAGAGGACTCAGTAGAGTCGAATGAGATTGTTTAGACAAAATGCATGTGGGTCCAAATTTTCTACATCAAAAAAGAGCAAATGAGAATAATATGAAAAATGATGATTTTCAGAGACAAAATGGGTCAGGGGAAAGGATGTTTCGAATTTTGATTGAATTCTTATTATATTCATTATGTTTATTTACATTTCGAAACATTTTCTTTCACGTTTGCCCAAAAGACATTCGGATCATTCGAATTTATCGTTTTCAAAATTGGTAAATCGTTTTTTATTTGAATGACAATGTCGCGGATCTGTTTATCACTTTGTTGCTGGGTGAAAGTGAATGAATAATGTTAGGAATTTTAAGAAAATGCTTAAAAATTTTTGTAATAATTGAATTAAAAGCATAATTTTAAATTTAAAAAATCAAGAACTAAATAAAGTTTATATTAAGCATGGTAAAATTTCGGAAGTATTAATAAAAGGAAATGAAATTATGTAATTGGGGGAATTAAAAAAAAGTAAAATGAATTATCAATATTTTATTTATTTTATTTTACCGGTTTGAGATTTATGAAACAAATAGTTTCTCAAAACTAAAAAAAAATAAATGAATTTAATTTCGATTAAATTTGTTTAAATAAAGTAATAGTAATTTTTTTGGATTAATAAAAACTTGAAAATTGATGTCGTCTTTTAATAGCGTGGGAGATGTTCCAAACACATCTAACATACGATAAATAAGGATATGTATTGTGAAGGACAGGTTCACTCTTAAAATTTTTGAAATAATTAATTTTATAAAGATTTTCTAAAATAAGAAATTATTTAAAATCAAAAGTTTTCTATACAGTCATAACTAAAAAAATATCTTTAATTAATTTTAAAAAGTTATTTTCGAAAATAATTGAATTTTAATATTAAAATAAAAACTTTAAATGAAATTAATTGTGAAATAATGGAT
>MQRK01136834.1:0-10008 GCA_001938485.1 Girardia tigrina | reverse complement strand
TACACTAGAAAGTATTTAATACAACTATTATATAGAAATCTAAATAGATGAAACGACTCGACCTAAACCATCCCGGTGGTAATTAAAACCTATATAAAAGTCGGTTTGACTGGTCGCCGGGTCGACCATTCCGCCCGTGGGGGGTTTGCGGCACTCTCGGTCAGTGCAGACCAAAATTCTGCGGTGACGCTTTTCTTCCGCTCGATTGACGATGATGATGATCGCTCGGTGTTTTCGGACAAATACGAATTCTATAGAAACTATTTGTCGCGCAATATCGATTATTTAACAACCGTATTCGCCGAATTCGCACAGATTTTCAGTAGCGACAGTTGCGATTTCTTCACGTAATTGGGATCTACAATCGCTTTATTCGAACAAGATACAGATGATGAAGAAATCAAAGAATTGTGTGAAAACGATTGAATTTCTTCGTGCAATATCGACGAATTCGAACGCAACTTGCGCAATTTCAATATCGTTCCTTCGTCGGACAATTTTCGCGGATTGGAATTGTCATTTGTGATTACCATTTCGGAAAATTATTTGAATTAATAACGAAAACAATAATTGACAATAACGAAGAAATTTGATTTTTAAAAAATAAGCCGACTAGGTATTTTGAAATTTTTATTAAAATAATTCAATAAAACAATATCGTTTTTGTATTGTTTTTTATACATTATAAAATAATTTGTAACATAAAATTAATTTTTTACATTGAAAGAGTATAGTTTTTTTTTACATGATACAATAAGTATTTCTTTTACAATAAAATAAGTGTTTTTATAATGTTTTTGTTGTAAAATGTTGTGGTATACAACAATAACATTGGTCCAACAGTATTGCTAAGGAATACTCTATGGTTAAGCGGGCAATAAAACGCAAATGTTGTCTAGTACTTTAAAGTATTAACGGTCAAGTAAGTGTTAAATTAAGAAAATATAACTTATCAGATTTATATTTGCAAAACTATTGGGTTGGCCAAAAAGTCATTGCTTTTTTGAGTACGTCCTAATAAAAAGCTTGAAAATATAAACGATGTGATAAAATTTAAATTCAACTATATATTCTGAAACCTTAATTTTCAGACAATGTTTATATAAAATATTAATTGATTTTGTTTTAATTTATTACTTTACCGTCAATTCGAAATGGAAAATCAAAATGAGCATATTCGTCATGTTTTGTTGCATTATTTTCGCAAANGGAAAACCGCTGTGCAAGCTCAAAAGAAGATATGTTTTGTATATGGTAGTGACTCCTTAAAAATTCGACAGTGTCAATACTAGTTTTTTAAATTTCGTTCTGAAAAATTTCATCTGAAAGATGTACCACGCTCCGGTCGACCAGTTGAAGTCGATGGTGACAAAATAACAGCATTGATCAAATCTAATCCACATATGACGACAAGAGAAGTTGCAGAGACTCTGGAAATATCAAAATCAAGTGTTGGAAGTCATTTAAATAAACTTGGATTCGTTAGTAAACTCGATATGTGGTTACCACATGAACTGAAAGAAATTCATTTGGTGAAACGTATAGACATTTGCGATTCCCTTTTGAAGCGAGAACAAAGTGATCCATTTTTAAAGCGCTTGATTACGGATGACGAAAAATGGATTGTTTAAAACAATGTGGAACGCCGACGATCATGGACAAAACGTGGTGAGCTTGCCAAAATTATCCCAAAAGCAGAAATTCACCAAAAGAAGGTTATGCTTTCCGTCTGGTGGGATTTTAAAGGAATTGTGTTTTTTGAACTCCTCCCGAGGAATGAAACCATCAATTCAGACAGATATTGTGGTCAGCTGCAGAAATTGGCTCATTCAATTCAACAGGAACGTCCTGAATTGACAAATCGAAAAGGAGTTGTAATTTAGCATGATAACGCAAGACCTCATACAAGTTTGACCACTCGCCAGAAACTCTTATCACTGGGTTGGGAGGTTTTACCGCACCCACCGCATTCTCCAAACTTGGCCTCATCGGATTTTCACTTATTTAGATCACTGCAGAATTCCTTAAACAGAAAAACATTCGCCAGTGATGATGACATCAAATCGTTCCTAGACGGCTTTTTTGCTGACAAAGGCAAAGGTTCTTATGAATCAGGAATAATGAAGCTACCGGAAAGGTGGAAGAAAGTTATTGAAAATAATGGACAGTATATCGTGTAAAAATATTTTTGCATCCATGTCATTTTTTGATAATAAATATTTTAGTAAAATAACGCAATGACTTTTTACACAACCCAATATAACAAGAAATTTAAAATTATTTAAATCTAATTTTAGTTACTCAGTTTGTTTCTAAAAATTGACCTAATTAGCTACTCTATTTTAAATAGTATTTTAACATTCACTTAATCATTGATTAAATTTCCATTCATGACCAAATAGTAAATAAATCCATTAAAATCACGTTACAGGAAATTAATTGTCGATATTAGAAAAATAAATCGATTCGATAAAACACCAAATAAGCAAACATAACATAAATGAAAAAAACAATTTCTAAATTATTTTTTTCAAATCCAATTTTATTCATAAATTCTAATTGAAATTTATTACGACGATAAAAACAAAACTTTCGCATTTACTTTTCCATTTTCAAAATTTTATACAAGAAAATTATATCATAAAAAATTTTCATTGGAATTATAACTGTAATGTAAAATTGGTTTTTTTTAAAACGAAAAAAATATTGCCACATGAAATGAAATTATTAATTAATTATTAAAAGTAGTAAAGTTTAATTTTTCAAAAAAACAATTCCGAATCGAATGAAATTTCAGGAATTCAAAATTGTTCAGAGACATAATTCGTGATTGAAGTACTTCGACATGTACCGCTATATGTACATAAATTTCATATATACAGCACACATGGTGAAGCTAGAAAATTTTCTCTACCCGCACACACATACACAAATCATTTGTCAACATAAACAGATTTTCACCAATCGCCATTACATTATTGTAAATCGATCACGATTGGTAAGAGACTACCAATGATTAAGGTTTGAGAAGTAACATGTTTCCGCGCACGACACACTCATTACATTGGACTCAGATTTGACATAACGACGATTTTGTACCGGTTGTTTTTCTTTTTCGTAGGTTATTTACATCGTAATAATTTCTTTGGTTAAAACGACTAAAAATAAATACAAAAAAAACCAATTCAAATGAAATAACTATGTCTCATACAATCTATTCATTACTACCAAAGAGTTATATCAAAAAGTCACATCATTCAACAAACGAATTTCGAGATGTTGACAATTTCCTTCCGCAATTGAGACTGAAAATCGTCGATTGTTGGAACTACAAACTGGAAATTGATCATTCAAATGGATCGTTTTACAAAATCAAATTTCATGATTTGGAAAAAAAGTTTCTGAAAAATTCGAATTTCGTCATTTATATCGTTAATTCCGTGTCAGAAGACGCGTTCAAACAGTCCATCGGTAAACTACTGAAGACCTGTAAGGATCTCGAGAAGCTCGATAGTGTTATCGTTTTGTCTTTGAGTGCGACGAGTTTCAAAGAGTTACATCAAACTCCGATCAGATTATTTCATTTAGAAATCGACAAACAAACCGACAATTTGAATCAATGGAATGAATTGGACAACATCTTCAAAGGTAACATATTTAATTTATCGTACATTTTTCTCGCTTAAAATTTGCAATTATTGCTATTTAAAAACGGTAGTTAATGAGGCGGTAGTTAATTTTAGTTCGCTGATCAAAATTTAAATAGTTTTAAAAAAGATTATTTGGAATTGAAATCAAATTGAAAATTTTACAAATTAATTAGAATAATTCTTAAATGTTTTAAATTTGAATTTAAAAATATTCTTTATAAATTTATTTGAATTAAAATATTATTTTAGTAGATGTGAATTTCATCCATCGATTATTAAAAGAACAATAAAACACGATTTTTGAAAATTTATTATTTGATAATTCTGATTATTAAAACAACAATAGTTGTTTTAAAATTTTTTTGAATAATTTAAAATAATATTTTTAATTTAAGTAAATGCAGTTTATATATGCCCCTGCATAAGATGTGGAGTATCATGACAAGTAAACGTTGGCTTTAATCTGTGTTTTGATACCTTTTTTGTGCAACCATCGATCTTTAGGTCAAAGGTTTTCAAGTCGTCAGATCTGCTGAGTATCTCATAAGGTCCATCGCGTGGTGACTTCAGCGAGCCAGAGTTATCGGTCTTGATCCATACGTATTTGAAGTCTTTGAGAGCCTGTGGTAGAAATATCTTGCAGTCAACTGCTTATTTACGATTGGAATACCGAATTCGGTTATAGCTCGTGTGACGTGGTCTTCTATGTAGTGTTCCTGGTTCTCGTTGTCTGTGATGATGTCTCCTGGAAGTCTGGTGGAGGAGCCGTAGAGGAGTTGTGCGGGAGAGGCCATTGAACCAGTGATAGTTGCGTTTCTTAATCCGAGTAGAACGATCGGTAGATCGCGCACCCACGTCTGTTCGCATGTTTCACTGTGTGCTCTGAGCGCATTTTTAAGAGAGCGGTGGAATCGCTCAATCTTCCCATTGCACTGAGGGTGATATGCGGTGGTTTGCCTGTGTTCGATTCCGAATCTCTCACATGTTTTGAATTGGCTCAATAGAAATTGTCTGTCCTGATCAGTAATGATGATTTCTGGTGGTCCAAAGAGAGAGATCCACGTGTTTGTGAGTGCTTTGCAAACAGCGGTAGATGTGATATTATTGATTGGAACCGCTTCGGGCCATGAGGAGTGCCTGTAGATGAATGTCAATAAATAGTGTTTACCTTCTGCCATCGGCAGTGGTTTGACAATGTCCATGTGTATTACTTTGAATCTACCTTTGTCCGGAAGTTTTCCAAGTTTCGATTTGGTGTGTTTGGTTATTTTTGTCGATTGACACTTGTGACATTCTCGGGTTCATTTCCGGACGTCTGGACATGTCGTAAGAATGTCCAGTGCATTGGAAAGTAGAAGCTAACAAGACAGCGACTGTTAGTTATGCTTATGTCGACATCCATAATAAAAGTTTTTTAAAAGACAATAATATAAATACTTATTGATGACATTTCAAACAAATTTTCATTTACCATTTGTATTGTTTTTTAATTCGAAAAAGTTAAGATTTTTGACATTGTAAAAATAAATAAATAAATACAATGAAATAAATATATCTTGATATTCATATTATTATAAAAATAAAAGGAAGAAAAACGAAATCAGGTTGATAGTCTTTTATTCTAGAAAAATTAAAAAAATATGAACTGAAGTTAGTTTTTGGTTTTCAAAACAAGCTGCATAAAATATCAAATAATTGATTTAAAATAAAAAAAAATTAAAAAAATAATGGAAATTTTTAAATTAAAAAAATGAACTCAATTTAAAAATAATATTTGTCTAAAATGTTATTTTGCTTGTTAGTCGGTTTGTCGGTCACCCTCAAAGTTTATTATGATGAAAATGCGAAATGGCGGAGAAATTATGTAAAGGGGACATTAATACTCAAAAATATAAAATTCTATCAACTCAATTTAAGAATTATTTTGAAAAAGGGAGATGAGAAATGTTATGTAAAAGATCTTTAGATCAAATTAATGTTCAAAGCGCACTCTGTAATTTCATGAAGAGTTTTGAAATGATATATGGATGGTATATCGATTGCACAATGCATAAGTAACATAGACAAGTAATATATAAACTGCAATATATAAGTAAATGTCTTTTTAAAAATCAGTACTTCCTTAATGCTGCTTGATAATTATTTTTGTATCATATTATATATTTCAATTGGTAGATAATCAAATTTTTATGGTAAAATTCAAAGATGAAGCGAGGGAAGTCTATGGGTTATTCATAAGGATTTATCAGTGTTTACTAATGACTAATACAACCACATGCATGAATAAATCAAATAATCATTAATCTGTCATGGACTGCTTGACAGAAAAAAGGTCTACTCTATACTTCTTGAGGTATTATATTCAATTATGAAGAAGTTGTACAAACAAAATCAATTAACTATCGCCTTCATCAAGGATAGTTTTGTATTGAAATAACAAACTTCTTGAGACTGAATATCTTAAACACGATAGATCCAGAATTGGTAGACCAGTAAAAACCCCTGGAAATTAATATGATTGAAAGAAAATGATTGAATCAGTGATTGAAAATCTGTGTCGAAAAGAGAGATTGCAAGAGATATTAACTTATATTAAATTTAATTAATTCAAACCACTTTATTCTTATTTTTTGTATAAAAATTAAATGAATGTATTTTAGCATATTTTGTCGTATTTGTATTATGCATTTCATTTGTATCAATTAAAAACTAATAAAACATTTGATTTTATACTTCACGAATGAAAAGTAGTATTTACAAAATGACTTGTCCCACTTAAGAAAGGATATGGAAAATTATTTTTATGCAAACGTCTTTAATTTTAAACAAATAGATTGTCTATATTATTTAAATTCCTCAAATTAATTTTTCAAATACTTATTGTTTTTATTTAGCAAGATTATAATGTAATATAGTTTTTCATTACCAATAACTTTTCAATGCTAACTCATGTTTTCTTAAATTTTTTATTTTATGCAATAATTATTTCCTATTTAGTTTAATGATCTTAGGTAAATTTGGTTCTCAACCAGATAACAAATATGCAGCTACTAGCGAGTCAATTCCAATTCCAATTCCAGATGCTGATAGAAAGTCACCATCTAAATTCAAGCAATTCTTCAATACTTTGCCGGCGAAGTTTGACGTTGATAAAGCAAAAACTTTATTTTCTCCAAAAAGCCACAAGGAGATTGTAGGGAACATGATGAGTCCCGAAAGTAATCAAAATCTGCCAGACATTAATGTTTCAGATATTGATAATGGAGGAAACGATATTGTTAATCATGTGATCCGTAGAAATAAAGTTGATTCAACAAAACTCTCATTGAATTCTCTGTTCCGTAAACGTTCTAAGAACTCTAGAAATTCAGGAATAAGTTTGAATAGTTCTAATAGTACTGGAAGCGGTAGTCAAAAAAGTGATTCAGTGACAAATCGTGAAAGTTTATTAATTTTTGAAAAAGAAAAAGCTTCTGTATCTGGTGATCGCTCCCCAGTTATTTTAACTGCATCTTTAGAAAAAACAGTTAAACATAAAGCTAAAATTGAGATTTTTAAAGACAAGGTTATACGTTCTACTAGCTGTTTACAAAGTCCTAAAGAGAAAAGATCTAAGCACCATATAAAAGATATGGTAGGTCATTTTGCTAATTTTTCTAGTAGTATAATGACAGCATCTTCTGATACGGTAGGTTATCATAGTGAAGATGTTAATAATCAACGAAAACGATTAACATATCTTCTTACTCACAGAGGCCAAAGTGAACCACCAGTAGAAAACATAGCTAAAATTAATCATGAATCGCCCATCAGAACCAGAGTAAAGTATTATTCGTGGAATGAAGATAGTAGTGAAGAAAAAGATATTGATGTCAAAGAAATAAAACCTAATTCTTTCGAAATAACAGGGGACATTGTTGAGCCTGAGCCAAATAACAGAGTAATGAAATTAGATTTAAATAGTGATACAGTTCAATTCAATGGAAATATTTGTGATCAACATTCTGACAGTATCGATGATGAGAATAATGATGTATTTCATAGTACTCTCAAGTTATCAAATACTCCAACAACATTTGAGGTTATTCAAACTGCAGATATTTTTAACAATAACTACTCAGGTGTATCATTTAGTACTTTCTTACCAGAAATGAATACAAAAATATTAAATACTGAATCAAATTCAAGTCAAAAGATTGATGAACATCAAATTGAGACTGTGTCTTTTAATAACACTGAAAAGATGTCACAGAAAGTACCGAAAAGTCCAGTTAAACATTTAGATGATCCAATGGAATCTTTAGACAAATTAATTAAAAGTATTCAGACAAGTTGTGAAGAAATGAGAGCTGCTAGGAAATCTAAAGAACTCAGTAAAGAAGACAGTGAGGATAGTTTGGTAAATGATATTACAGAAAATAATTCCGTATTGAATGGTATGACAAACTGTGACTCTAGCGTAAAAGTAAGTAACACTAAAGGAACAGAAAATGGAACATTTATAGATGAAAAGCCAATTATTAATGAGAAAATTGTAAAAAAGAATGAAGCTTTACCTACTCTGAGTTACAGACAACCGATTGTAACACATCGAGAAATGTCACCAGAAATAATTGCAGTCGCAGGTAAACATTGAATAATAATTACTTGTAAGAACGAAATAAATTTATAATTATAACTTAAACAATCGTTAATTAATTAATTAAAATCCATTATATGTTTCGTAGTGAAATCTTTCATAAAAATGACATTTTCTGATATAATAATTTTGTAAATTAATTTTTATTATAATTACTACCAATCAGAATACTGAAATTTTCCGTAATTTGACGTAGATATTCAAAGTTTTGGAAAAGATTTTTATTCTTTCAATGGACAAAATATAAAAGATGTTCTGTTTAGAAAGAAACGTGAAGAAAATTTTAAAGAATCAATAAGCGATTTTTCAAGTGATATTTATTCTATTCACTTTGCTAAAATGCATGATGATTCGGTAAATCTATAAATTTGTAAATAAATAAATATTTTTATATTTGAGGCATCATATGGTTGCTTTGAGCCAGTACCATTTGGGAACAATGCTTTCAGCTGCCACCTCCAAATGGTTGGCTCAAAGCAGCTGTGTATAGAGAAAAATAAATATATAGAAATAATAATATTATTCTTATAATAATTGTTGTGTTAATTAAAAAAATAAATAAAGAAAAATTATGTAAATAATACAATGTACAATAATTTAATAATTCTTTGTACAATAATTTTTGTCTTCGTTGTTTAAAAGATTTGTTTATATATTATATGTATTTTATATGTTACTATTGAACAGAATTAAATAAATAAATTGATAATAGAATTCATGACTTTTCAATTATATATCATAATTATACCATAAATTTCCACAATAAATTATATTATATTATTATAAAATATATCGATTATTAAATTAATTAATTTAATAAAATTTGAAAAAGAATTTAACTATCTTAACTCGAAGACTATTTCAGCTGTCACTAACAACCCACAGAAAGAATCTTTTTTATCTTATAAAAAAGGAAACTGTGTTTGCATCATTTTATTATTACCATTATTATTATTATTATTATTATTAATTTGTTATTATTAATATTTAATTTATTTTCTATGATGTCATAATTTTTAACATGACTTGCAACAACTGAGTACAAATTTTAATACTTATATTTTAAGTGTCTTTTTTACTTAAAATCAACCTGGGTGTACATGCAAGCCAATTTGTTAGTTCGTCAATTAGTCATCAAATGCTTGGATAATTACAATGAAATAAGAGACGTCTTAAGTTTTCTTTTCTTTAAAAGACCTATATTGTGTTGATTCCACATATGAATTGAAAATTCAGGTCCTGTTCCTGTTGCAACTTCAATATATTTTGAAAAGGAGTATATCAATACTTCGTTGAAATTTCGTCATCTTGAAATATTACTCAAGTTGTATGAGTTTTGACACCCATGGTAATTAAATTTGTACACAAGATTAGTTTAACTATTGTGGAGTGAAATGATAATCGAAAATAATAATCTTATTATTTCGATTTTTATATTTTGTTTGAATATTCCGTTTATTGCTAAAAACGCAATACAATTTAGGAACTTGTTATTCATTCTCATTCTCTACAACAACTATTTATCGGTTTTTAATTTCACTGTAATAAAATCTTTCAATCTAGTTGTCGCTGATAATGTTTAAACATTTTGATGTTGTTCCTAAGTGAACATTCTATTTTTTGATAATGAGATTTATTATCTTATCTTAAATCCAGAATAATATGCTTTTTTCTACATTATACATTTTCTCTGCTCTGTACTTGTGTAGATCATATCGG
>MQRK01136829.1:0-35814 GCA_001938485.1 Girardia tigrina | reverse complement strand
ATTTTGCTGCGCATCTTTCTTACCCGGGCTATTAGCGTTGCCAGCTGCGAACGCTCGTTTTCCAAATTAAAGCTCATTAAGAACTATCTCCGATCTACAATGAGCCAATCAAGGCTTACAGATTTGGCAATTCTCTCCATTGAGAGGGAGCTTGCTGCTGAACTGAATTTTGATACTGTTATCAATAAATTTGCAGAATGAAAGTGCGAAAAGTTCGCTTGTAAATTGTAAATAAAATTGCAAATTTTGAAATGACTTCTTTACTTGGTAATTTTTAGTATGAGAATAAAAGTATTGCTAGAAAAATAGGAAATTAAAGTAAATATTTTGTGACTATTTAATTTTTAGTAAAAACAGTAATTAAGGGTTCCGAATAATGGGTTAGAGTTAGGGGGCGGCAAATCTTAGGACCGCCCCGGGCGCCAATAACAGTTGCTACGCCACTGGTGGTACCTCAACGGCAAAAAGGCTACATTGTCACATGTAACTGCATTAGACTGCGAGCCCTCCAGCTTAAGAAAAGTGAAAAGTACAAGACATTGCCTGGCATCACTACATTCTTAGCATCTGTGGGTTGGTGCTCGAAATTTATAGACAGATTTTCATTAACTCTACGCCAAAGAACATGATTGCACAGAAACTGCCATCTGCGTTGGAAGAAGAGATTCAATCCTTTCATCGATTTGTTATCAAGCACAGAAAACTACACGATTATGATTTATGCCAGATCGGAAATATGGACGAAACCCCAATAACATTTGATACGAAATTCAATCGAACCGTTAATTCAGCTGGTGCCAAAACTATCATGATAAAATCTACAGGGCCCAAAAAAACGCGATTCACTGTCGTGCTAGCAGGCATGGCAGACGGAACTAAGTTAAAGCCATTGGTGATCTCCAGAGGAAAAAGTTGCCAAAAAATGTTAAATTCGTCTCTGGCGTGATTGTGCAAGCTCATCCAAAGGGTTGGATGGATGAGACGGGCATACAAAAATGGTTACATCAGGTTTGGAATAGTCGGCCTGGTGCAATGATGGCTAGACGCTCCATGCTAGTGTGGGACATGTTTCGCGCCCACATTTCAGAGTCTGTGAAGAAAACAACTAAGAATTTAAAGTGTGATACTGCAGTAATCCCTGGGGGATTGTCGTCTGTTTTACAGTCTTTAGATGTCTGTCTAAACAAGGCTTTCAAAGACCGTCTTCAAAAAAATGGATTGAATGGATGACATCAAGTTCTGCAACACTAACAAAAGGAGGCAACCTAATGAAACCAGATATTATTGTTGTTGTTGCCTGGATTAAGGAAGCATGGGATTCTATACTGACCGAGATGGTAATTAAATCCTTCCTTAAATGTGGTATTTCAAATGCCATGGATGGATCCGAAGATAAATATCTTTACAAAGAAATCGACGATATGGCCTCTGGCAGTGAAAATGAAAATTATAGTGGGAAGGAAACTGAAGATTACACTGTTGACACCGATACTCAAAATTTGATTCATGATGGACTGTTTAGTAATTTGGATTCTGAAATTGATTAGTAAAAGATACAACTTTTTTTATTATTAAAGATGAATTTTCATGTTAATTTTTGTGTTGTAAATCAAAATCGGAACCATATTTCCTGTTCGACTTATACTTGAACATTTAATTTTATTCATTTTTCAAGTCGAAAAAGTACACTTCGACTTATACTCGAGTATATACGGTATTTATAAAATATTAAATAAATTTTGCAATGTCTATTGATTTTATATTTCGCTTTGTCATTTAAATGCGTATTAAAAAATGCTTTAACATCGATGTAGTTGGCTTAATCGTAACACCGGTTACACAGAGACATAATTGACTCATTAAGTATATTACAGATGGTTGAAAAGTAATATTTAAAATATAATGTTATGTTATATTTAACTCTTGCATTTTATATTGCATTAGATTTATTCATTCCATAAATCAAATAGTAATAAATTGTTAAAACATTACAAATATTTTATAAAATAATTATGTTTCGTGGATTAAGTGATATTTTTTTAGGATTTACATCATTACACCATTGTTTTATCCAGGACTTTCGAGTTGGTATAGATTTTTTCCTTCATAACACCATATGTAATATCTTTTATTTTGTCAAAGTAATACTTTTTTGTGACAGATAACCTAATTGATCAACTCAATGTCAATGTGAGTAGCTTTGAATCTAAAATTACGTTTTTGGTTCTAGCATTACAATTTGGGAGTGAAGCGGATGTTTTGGAACTTTTAAAGCACGGAGCTGATCCAAATTGCGTGTTTATACATAACGATATAACGATGACTCCATTGTTTTTAGCTGTTGAATTAAATTCTTTGGATAACATGTGTCATTTGTACAAGTAATTGCATTTTGTCTAACAAGAATTTGGTAAAACTTCATTTATGTATAATTGACGCTTGTTTATAAAAATGTTAAGCTCTCGTTAATAACCAAGATTCAAAAGTCAAATAAACATTTTATTACTGAAAATAAAAAGTTATGAAGATATTAAAAAATATCACTGATATACGTTAACCTTATTAAAAATGTTTTCCAGTTCATCTTTAAATCATTTATGTATCTTTAGAAATTTTCTTTACGATTTTTTTTTCAAAATGCTTTATATAAACATAATTTGAAACATTTAATACACCAAACTATCAAAATTATGTTAAAAGTTTGAATTGCCATCTGACCTCAACCGTATTGTGCATAATCTTATTAAACATTAAATAAAATAAATAACCAATAAAAAATTGAAACCAATAAATCACTTACCTCGTATCACTAAACACTTGTTTCTAAAAAATATTTTTGCCACTAAAAATCCTTAGAAACAAAATGAGAAAATACACTACCGGTTTTTTACAAGTAATGTGTTGGCCAAAATAATACCTTCTACAAAAATATTTGGATAAAAATAAAAGTTCAGAATAATTTCATAATGAAACAACAAATTTTCAGACTTTTTAAGATTGATTCATTTTAATTTATAAAACTTCAACATCATTATCACCAATATCACTACGCTCTGGATCTTCAGCATTAAAAGAATATAATAGATCTCTTAATCTGTATTTAGATTGTTTAAAAAATATTGTCGTTTTTTAATCTTAATCTTTAAAGACAAATATCTCAGCGTAGAATCAACTTTATTAATCGAAATAAAAACCGTTAGCATCAATACACTTTTGCCAACGTTGTACAAGCTTATTTACTCCCGTTGCATAAAATTCTGGCTTTCTGGAGGCGATGAAATCGTTGAAGGCAGTTTTAGCATCCCCTTGATTTTTGAAGTATTTCTCTTGGAGGAAAATGTCAACGTGTTTAAAAAAATGACAATCAGTAGGCGAGATGTCAGATGAGTATGTTGGATTACTCAAAGTTTCATAGCCAAGTTCGTTCAACAGTTGCATTGTCAGACGAGCGTTGTCGTGGAGAAGAATTGGCCTCTTCCTATTGACTAATGCTGGTTGTTGTTGGAGTTTCTGGTTCACTTTGACAATTTCCTGGCAGTATCTCTCTGTCATAATTATTTCTCCTGGATTTAGGACGCTATGATGAATAACACCGGCTGCAGACCACCAAACAGTCACCATTGTCTGTTTTTGGTACAATTTCGGCCTCGGAAAGGGTTGCGAAGCCTGATCGTTGTCCAACCATTGAGAAGAACGTCACCGATTGTCGTAGAGAATCCATTTTTCATCACGTGTTACAATTCGGTCCAGAAACGGATCATTCTTGTTCCGCAGAAGAAGTGAAGACGATGCCTCAAAACGACACATTTTTTGATTATTATTTAATTCGTATGGAATCCATTTATTCAGTTTTTTCGACTTCCCAATGTCACGCAGATGGTTTGAAATTGTTCCTATCATGACACCGAGTTCCTCCGTAAGCTCTCGAACTGTTGTGCGTGGATTTGCTTCTACTAGAGCCTTCAAATTTTCATTTTCAATAGCAGGTTTCTATCCACAACCATCATCATCTTTGAGGGTCTCATCTCCTCGAAATTTTTTGAACCAACGTTGTAACATACGTTCGTTTTTGGTTCCATCACCCAATGCACTGTTGATATTACGGGCGGCCTCTAATGCTTTGTGGCCAAGTTTGAATTTATATAAAAAATTGCTCGTAATTGCGCTTTTTGCATATTGACAACTATTTAAATAAACACGTTATTTTAAAGTTAATATTTAAACAAAGTATCATGGAAATATAGAGTTTTTCATAAACTTTTAAACTATGTACAAAACAAAAAGTAAATGATAAAGATTTATTTCAAAACATGATCGAAAATCACGATTATTCAAAAAACGACATTATTTCTTAAACAACCTTATACTTAAATTAATACCATTTTCAGTTGTTCCAGAAGCTCGAATGGTTTTAATAATAGATAATTGTTGAATTTCAATTAGACTTTCTGGAAGAAATTGAAACATTTTTCCACTAAGGTGTTTGACGATATCCATTTTTAGTATATGTTAAAATTTTTATTATAAAAATGAATAATAAAGAAAAATTTATTTGTGAGATGTATAATTTTAGTGCATTAATGAGAAATACGGAAATACTTTTAAATAGTACAAAAACATAAATTGATTACAATAGTAAATGAAAATATATCTTCTTCCAATTCTGATTATGTTACTGAAATTGATACAAATAATTCTTGTAGTACGCAAAATAGTTTAAATACAGATAGTGATAGTGAAAAATCAATTCTTCAATGATAGTCAAATATTTTTTATTCATAACAAATAATAAAAAAAGAGCATACTTCGGTGTGGCTTTTTGGTATCTAAAATTTTGATTTAGCTTAATTTGTTTTTTTTAATATTATATAAAGTTATGGGGATCAGTACTTCGTAATCTTTGAAAATCTATTTTTTTATTTTATCTTCTTCATCAGTAAAAGTATTAACAACATCACAATTTGAATGTAAACATTTATTTACAACACAAACAGATTCTTCACAACAATTTTCAGAGGTCATCTTTCCTTGATTGATATAGTTTTTGTTTTAGTATTCAAATCTAAAAAAACAATGAATGGGAAAGATTTTAATATTAATTTTTAATATCTTAAATTTTATTGGATGAAAAAGCGTTACGTAATTTTTTATATTAACATTAATTTTTAAAATATATTAAATTTAATAAGTTAAAATCGTTTACTAAAAATATTATTAAAATTCATAATTATAAAACTTTAATGAATTAGTATTTAAAATTAATATCATTAGATTGAAATAATAAATCAATAAACATATAAATCCCATCTGAGTAGGAGAGTCACAAATCAAAACAGCATACAACAACAAACACACAACATTCCAAATTATCCCTCACAGTATTTATATTAGATTTTAAAAATGCCGCTTTTACTAAGCCACCTACATTCTCATTATGATCATTTTAATTTCTTTTAATAAGTTTTTTATTCTTTTCTTCCATATTTTTTAAAAAGTTGATTGCAATTTCGGGTCTGTATTTAAAACTTTTTTAGCCACATCTAACTCTTCTTTTAATTCTAATACTTGTCCTCTTAATTGATAAAGTGTATTTGTCGCCATTTCAATAGCTAAAGTATTAATATCATTTTGTCTTAAAACGGGCACCCAATTCAGCTTTATCCCCAATAGAAAAACTTTTAAATTCCTCAATACTTTTTTTAGATGATTCTCTTAATTCTTTATCTTTTTTCACTAATCTAGTGAATTTATTAACTTCCATTTTTATAAAAATAAAATAGGAATTATTCTTTTTTATTTATATCAGGCTCAATTTTTTTATTTGCTTCAGACTCAGATGCTGTATCCGATATAGCTCTAATTGTTGGAAATTCTTTTCCCTTTCCAATTCGATTTTTATTTTTTTTACTTTTGATAAATTTTCAGAGATTATTTGTTTAATAGCAATATTATTTGTTTCCTCAACTTTTTGTTTTTTAATTTTATTTTTGCTTCTACTTTTTCCGACTTGAACTCGATGTCTATAAAAAGAATTTATTTCAAAATCTTTCATTATTCGATAAAATTTGTAAGTTGAAACATTGATTTTTTTGCGTATTTCTTTATGTTTCAAATTTTGATTTTTATAATTTAAATACTCGGTTATTATTTTTTCATTATTTTCCAAATTGGAATTTAAAATTTTAAGTTTTACATTTTTTTTCCAAACAATCGAATGGAAATTTATCGAGTTTCATTAAATAATCAAGATCTTTTTTTATTTTCTTCCATTTTCTTTATTAATATTATGAATTTTTGAAAAATAAAAAAATTTTTCTCGAACTTCATGAAATCATTTTCGTAATTTTAGAAATACGATTTTTCATATAAAAAATAGAATACTTTCAAATTGACAAATAAATATTAAAGTTTGAATAGAATGAAAAAAAATTTTCACATTAAAAGTATAATTTCATCTTAAAATTAAACCGTGAAGATAATCTAAACATAATGAAAAAATCAAACAAAAAATACGAATAAAATTGAGACTGCGAACAAAAATATTATCATTATAAAATTGTTAAGAAAAAATTGGCAAAAACAAATAAATATTTATATTGTCATTTTATATTTTGATTTTTATATTTTTTCAAATTTCTCAAAATTATAGATAACTACCCAAGAGTTATAGGTCCCTAACCAAGATTATTCATTCTTTTCAAAAATTATCAAAAAAACATCGATTTTTCTCTATTTTTATTCAAAATTTCATAAAATTATAGATTAATAACCGAAGAATTATAGATCACACCCAAGAATTATCCCATTATTGGGTTGGGTACTGATCTAAGTACCCCATAAACATAAATAAGAACTTCCAGTTTAAATTGCTCAACTGAACTAATGTCAAAATTATAGAATTATACTTTTATCACTTTGACTTTTAATCTCTGCATGTGAAAATATCATAACTAATTTAAATTAATATATATTTTTTAGATATGGTGCAGATTTAAACTATATTAGCTCGCCAAACCATGAGACATTATTACATGTAGCTTTACGAAATAAGAATGTTGCTATTGCAAAAGAACTGATTTTTGCTGGAATAAATCTTAATGTTAAAAGTAATTTATTTCAAGGAGAACAAGTTCTTCCCATTCATGTTGCTGTTCAGAGTGGATTGGACGAAATCATTGAAGTAAAATTTATGTGACAAATAAAATTATAATGAAAAAATAGCTTTTAATCTGCTTTGGCAGCAGTCTCAATTCGACAATGATTCTTAAATCTGTGGAACAAGTTAGTTCTTTGCATTTAGCTGCACTGAACGACCAGACATCGACAGTGAAATTTTTAACCAGTCAACAGTTTACAAGTGTACATATCAACAGTAGTCGAACCGATTCATTTAACGCATTATTGACCCTTGTCAGTAAAAAAAATGTTCAAGGAGTTGAAGCGATGCTGATTGCTGGAGCCGATGTTAATAGTAAATGCATTGTTAGCCGAAGTCGTAATGCCACTTGTCTTCATATTGCTGCTCAGGTTGTTATTGGAAACATTATAAGGAAAATTATTTTACATTTCTTAAAAAAAACATTTTTAATATTAATAATCTCAAGTCCACGTTTGTATCTTTAAATATCTATCTTTTATTTTTTATTTGCCATCTATCTTTAGAATGTTAAGAATTTTAGAATAGTGAAGAATTTTTTTGAAAAGGATTTCAATTGTACATAAATAATAGATGCTTAATTCGATATATTGTATTCCAAATTTTCATTTGGTTTACAACTATTTTGGGTTTCTTACAGTATGCGAAGCAAAAACACCCATAGATCTTTTAAGTCGAGTTATATAAGTATACATGTTTCTATCAAATTTGAACCATAGAAACTTTATACTTCATGTTATAGATTTCTATAAAATACCACCTCCGAATAACTGATTTATTTCAGAAAATTACTAACATCAAAAGAATTTCGGAACTCTCTCCTGTGTGACATAAATAGACAGGTCCAAAGGTTACCGGTCTGACTAACTTGTATTTATCATGATTGGTTCATACTTTGCTTATAGTTGGACTAAATATTTGTTATGATTATTTTCAAGAATGCAGAAATTTATTTTTTAAGTCTCATTCTAGACACTACTTGTATGTTGACTTATTCTTTGTTTTTCTAGGTGTTGAAAATTGAGAATAAATCTTTAATTAAATTTTTGATCAAAGATCATTTGCTAATAGTGTATAGCGAATCTTTCTAGTTATATTCGACCGTCAAAGTTGGGGCTTAATTCATTAAATAGGGACAAGAAACACTTGGCGGCAATTCTCGCTCTGGTCGATCTGCGGAGGTGATAACTCCAAACACTATAACACTATTGAGCCATATGTTCTATCTAACCAACGTTGGAAGACAAAAGGTTTTCTTTGTCAGGCCGGGTACTTATTGAACGCACCGCGTATATGAAATCTGATAGGATTAGTTACATTTAAGTTTTAAAATTAATTATTAAATTTTAAAAGTATTCGTTATGAGTTGTTTTAAATGAATGTTCATTTGCAAAAATCATAAAGACCAATAATCATTTGTATTTGGAATATACTATTTTTTCTGGCAATTCTATAATTGAACCCCTGATTTGAAAGGGAAAAGTATGGTTATATTTTTCAAGTATACTTAATAGTGTTTCCGTTTACTTGTAATTAAGCTTCGTCATTTTATATTTAATAGAAAAGTGTATCGAAACCTGCGCTTCAAAAGTGTTTTAAAGGATGGAATTATTTCAGCAATTTCTTGAAGTTACAATATAAAAATTGATGAATAAATAAATATTGTTTTATAATCCACTAGTAAATAATCCGTCATGTATGACGGATATAATTATATAGAGTTAAAATTTCAAAAAAATTTTCAAAAGACATTTTTTTTAAAATTCATTTGTTTTCCACATTTAATCATTAGAAATAAGTGTCTTCACAAAATTTCTTTATAAACTATATTTTTGGTAAATACTCGTTCATTATTCAGTAAATTACCCTTTTGAGAAGTTGCCATTGTTGAAAATCCTAACGAAAAATATAATGAATGAAAAATGTTGAATTCCAAAAGGCCAACCCAAAATTTGCTTAAAAAGTCAAAATTAAGAATGCACATATTATCTACTTACAATTGTAAGTAGATAATTATATTAATAATAATTCATATGGAAAATTATCATGAATAATTCTACTAATAATAATTTTCCATATGAATTATTATTAATATAAATATCTACTTACAATTGTAAGTAGATAATATGAGCGTTAGTGAAGCAGTGAGTGACTTGGGCTTTTATAATATATATTATACGAATCTATTGATCATATGTCGTTATTTACAATTCCTCCTATGAACAATGTTTTAAAAAGATTTTTGTAATTTATGCTTTTTATTCTACATCGGGTACTTATTGAACGCCCCACATTCATAATGACAGAGACAGAGAGTTTGAAGATTTACAAATAAGCAATAAACCAAAAGGAAGTGGTACGATCTCGTTAAATTATGAAGTTTAATGGTGAATTTTCCTTCGTAAAACTTAAATAGATTATATTATTTTCTCCAAATAAAAATATGCATTTTGTATGATTACCTTTATATTTCATTTCTATTTGTTTCATCATGTTTTTACTATTATTTCTAGGTTGGGAGTTTCGAAATTGTGCGTTTATTATTAGAATATGGGGCAGATCCTCTTGCTCGTATGATAACAGGGGACAGAGACGGTATTCTTCCTATTCATTTGGCAACAGAAAGTGGGCATTTAGAAATTGTTAATTTATTTTTTGATTGGGGAGTCCCTGTGTATGCCGCAGAAGACTGTGGCTTGACCTGTTTACATTATGCTGCTAACGCCGGTTGTATCGATATTTTAGAAATGCTCTTAAAGGTGAATATAAATATATGATTTGTAGAGAATACTCAAAATGCAGTATATATTTTAACAAGTCGTATTTGTTATTTTAACTGAAATATTTTTTGATGCTTGTAAACTTGCTGAAATTCAAAAAATAGAAGGGCAAACAACTTGATAGTCTCAATAACATACATTATTTTATCAATACTAGTTATGTTGCTTTCCAATGAATGGTCTTCATGATAAAAATTTATTTTTAGCAATTTTAGAACAAGTTTTGAGTTGATCGTAGTTTTTTATTACAGTTTTCGTGCAAAGTTTTTAATTATTAAGAAGATATACAAAGTTTATTTACAAACAATCTTGTTATCAGTCATGTTTTTCAAATTTTAACTAATAATCATTAGCGGAATTACGTAAATTATTAAGTTAACGAATATATCTATCAGTTAATTTATCTGTTGTATAAATACGTGGTGCGCTCAATAAGTAGAGAGCCTTACATAAGAATAATAATCCGATTCTAAGGAAATTTATTTTTCATAACAAGCAAGTTATAAAGGTATCATTTCTCAAAGAAATCTCCATTCACACCAACACATTTTTTCCAGCGCACAACAAGGTCCAGAAAGCTTTTCCGAAGAATTTTGGTGACTGTTGAGCCAAGAAATTTGAGACTGCATCCTTCAAGTCTTCATTCGTAGCAAAATGTTGACCCCTAACAGCTCGCTTGAAGTGGTTGAAGAGATGATAATCGAATGGCGCCAGATCCGGGCTGTATGGAGGGTGTGAGAGCAGGGTGAGGCCACAACCCTCAATTGATGACATTGACAACATTTCATGTACTTCGTTTGACAGTAGATATTGATGGACTCTCTTCACCATAAACAGAACTAAGCTCCACGAATATTTCTTTCCGGCTTTTCCCTTTCATTAACAAGAAACGAATAACGCTTTGATATTGGACGTTTTCCAATGATATTTTGGAATTTATGCGCTCTCTAACCTAAACACAAATAATAGATTAAAACAAATATTACCTTAATATCTTGCTTGTTATGAAAAAAAAATTCATTGGAATCAGAATATTATTGCTATGTTAGGCTAACTACTTATTGAGCGCACCACGTAATAAATAATTACATCAATTATATTATTCCCATTTCAAAACATGGATTTCCTAAATTTTTATTCTTTAACACTTTGACTGTCGCAAGCAAATATATGTATGCAAATGAAGATCAAGTCGCCATTATTTTTTGTGTTTGGAAATGACTGTTAGTGCTGGAAAACATTTAAGCCTACATATTTTTGATATTTCTTTTTCGTAAGTTTATGTCATTGAATTCATTCTTGTACAAATATTCAAACGATCTTTTGATTCTGATGCTGTAAGTCCTATCAATCTATTAATCGGAAAAAAAGACAATGCTCCTTTAATCATTTCACAGAATTGTGTATTAAGATGAGTTATTTATCAAGACATGTTTTAGGACAAGTTCCTCTTTCAATGACACATCTTGTCCCTTGTATTAATTTATCTAATATATTGATGGGTCATATCACAAGTTTTTGAAAATTGGATTTAATTTCTTCTTAATCTGGCAAAATATCACGTTTTTTGTAAAAGACAATGTTCCGGATTGAGATTTTTTAAAAATAAAATGCATTAATTTATAATTCAAACTTGTTAACTTTCGAACAAAATGTAATAATTAGGAATCGAAATTGTCATTTGACTTAAACGGACGACAGCTAACTTTAATATAGGCAGAAAAGTGAACCTTCTGCTATCATTCTGAAGAGTTATTTCTTCTTAAGTGTATCGAACCCCTTTTTTTATTTTTTTATCATAAGTACAAGTCTAAAATACTATGTGGTCTTTAAAATTTGTTTATATGAGGACATGTTTTTTATACGAAAAATTTCTGTTTTTGATAGATTATAATTATATTTCTGGTTTCTATTCGTTATTTTATTCTAATAAACTATTACTAATTTAGATATCATTTGTATTATCCATTTAATTATATTGACTCATTCGAGCCAAAATTTTTGTAAAACTGTAACAAAAAGCTAGCTAATTGATTTGTTGAATTTGTTAGCTTTGCGCAAAATTTGTTTCAATAAGAAAGGAAAATCTTTTTCAGGCCATAAAGACCATTTTGGGAGATAATGTAGACTAGGGTGTCATATAGTGTCTTTGTAGAAGTTTAAAGTATTTGTAGATCATGTTTTTTAGTAATAAATTTTTCAAAATAATGTTTTTTTTCTAACTAAACCATGATAATAAGACATTCTATTTGTTATGAGGGTGCATCTTAATTTTTAATATAGCCTGTGGTTCCAGTACACTGTTGGTGTTCCACGAAATTTCTAACTCCTGAATCAGTAGGAATATTTTGATTTTAATTAATTAATCTTCACCTTTAAGCCTAAATTAACTGAAATAATCTCTATTATTTTTCTTTATTTTTGTAGATGAATAAAGTTCGTGAACTCTCCACCGACGTCACAAAGCTATTTATGGTGTTCGATCCGTCGATATCTCTATCAATGGCCTCTGCAAGCAGTTCAGTATCTAGAAGTGCCTTAATGTACATATTGTCTCGTTACAAGTCTTGTCAACACCAAGACGCCCTCTCCCGTTCTGGTCAATTCAATCAGACTAGGTAGAGAGATTATTGTATTATCGTCCGCCCGTCCAAAGCCAACCTTAGTCTCTGGGCGGTTGGCATAATAGGGAAAATGACATCCTCCGCGGTGTTAAAGTGTCCTCGTCGCCTGTCGAGTGTATGCTTTGTTCTATCAGACTACTTGGAACACTTCCCGTCGAGAAACCGCTGATTTCTTTTAAGAATCTGTTTGTCAGAGTCGCATTTACCTAGAAGCAACTTCAAAATCTTAATGGGTTTCAAATTCTTCAAACGATAAAATTAATTTAAAGAACATCGAATTTCCAAAGTATAATCACTTACACAAATTCTATTTAATTTTTCAAAACAAATTATTCACCACAACAACCAATTCAGTTATTTCGACTGTAACTATCTGCAATGTGGGGAACAAGGAGCGTTCGTTATCGTATAAAATTTACCACGTGTGGATGGCGCTTGGAAATCAAATGGGCCGCCATCAAACCCGCGCACTACTCTTTATAGGAGGGTTTATTGACGACTCTCATATCGATTTCATCGAATGCGATCGGCTCAGCGCCACTCGATCGTCTTTTGGCATGACACTCGAGTACATTTTGATCTATGGATGAATCGTTAATCCGATTGGAGCTCGCATCAACGATCGTCAGAGATTTGTCTGCGACGCTCGGTGTGCTTTCACTTTCGTTCATTTCTTCGACATACTGCAACGACAGGGATTTCCCGAGTTCGCGTCAACCTCAGTAACCATCGATTTCCGGTGTCCTTTACCACAACTTAAGATTGGGAAAGACCGATGGAAATCATCGAATTTCATTTAGAGTTATGATACACTGAAATAGAGATCGAAATAAAATAAAATCGACAACAATTCACGACGTGTTAAAATTGTTTATTTAAAAAATCTGACATATTTTTTAAAGTTTTAATTTAATTATTTGATTTAATTATTTTACATTTAATTATTAATTTTTTATTGTTCACTTGTTATGAATTACTCCCTTCTCTATTTTTTGAGTTTTAGCAAATTTTTTCAAAAAAAGTGTTTCGTACTAAAGGTGGAAAATTGATAATAAAAAGTTTATTAAGTTTACTTAATTATTTACAGTAAAATTTTGTGTGATCTAGCGGTGACTACGTCGACTAAACGAAAAGAAATCTTCTTCGACCAAAAAAATTCCAAGGTCATTCAATCACATCATAATTTTAATTCGAAGAAAAAAACATTGTATTACAAAAATAGAATAATTCTAGTGGAGATTTATTTGATTTAATTTTTTTATTATTATTTAATTTGAATTTCTTTTATGTTATTTGATTTTTGTTTACATAAATCTAAATAATTCACTCAAAAATAAGCAACAAGAAATCAGAAAAGGTCAAATAATATCAGAGATTGAATGAACACTGCTCGCTTATTTCTAATATTCTCTACAATTGATAAAAGAACAAATCGAAATAGAAAATTGGTTCAGTTTTGAAGATTTAATTTTTCCTTGTTCTTTCATAAATGATATAAAGTCATCCATTATAATTATTCATTATACATTATAATCTTATCGATTGATGTATGAAATTATGAGATCCATTTTCTTTATAATTTCTTTGATTCTCGAACAGATGTCAATAAAAAGTTCTGGTTCTCTATGTTATATCAAAGTTACATGGTAAACATCTTATTAAAAAAACCGAATACGGGACAAGGTATCCTCAAAAAAACAGTATGTGCAAAAATTTTGACCGCTACTGCATTCATCAGCAATAGATTATTAAAACAAAATACAGTTTCTTAACCTATATATGTGTGTTCAAAGCTGAGAAAAAGGACCACAAATAGGAAACTGAGTTAAGAGTACCACGTTGTATGTCTCATAATAGTTAACAAGTGTACAGAAAATCATGCTGATATTCCATCATTTGACTCTTCTACAGATATTACAATGGTCATATTCATAAAAACTTGTTTTTGAGAAAACGCGAATTGAAACATTATGTTTATTAAAATCACTGCTTTACACACAAATTGAAGTTGGTAGTTAAGGCCTATAAATAGTTCAGAACAACAAATGATGCATACTGTATTCAGGGGCATGGATTGACCTATTGAAATAGATAGAGAACTACTTTTGCCCCATTTTTGACCAATCCACTATTACAGGCGATTTCTGGGCTTTCTGTGCAGAGACTTGTGGTCCCTTTTCTCAACTCCGGTCACATATATTGAAGTTTAAATATGTCTGTATCAATTTTTTTACTAATATTGTCAAAGAATCACTTCGTTTCCAATTATGTGTTTAATTAAAATAAATATTAAAATTTTAAAGCCATTGATGTCTGTTTTTTTTTGAATAAACCACTCTTTAAAATTCCAACCCGGGTCTGAAAACATCCGTATATACATATATATCAATTTATGAAGAAAGCTATTTCTAAAAACACTATATTTGTTCATTTTTAAAGGCTGGAGCAGATGTTAATGCTGAAGCTACGGATGGAAATCGTTCGAAAATGCTTCCGTTACATATGGCTGCGGAAAAAGGACATAAAGTATTAAAATAATGTTTTTTATTATATTACATAAATTAAGAAAGCACTTTTGTAAAAATAAATACATGTATCATTAAAGAGAAAAATTTTAACGAAGTATAAATAAATGTACAGTTTTTGATTCTTAGAATTTAATTATTTAATATATTATCTTTAACATCATTATTTCTATTCAGTAAATATTTATATACTGTTAATTAACAATTTAAATTTCTTGGATTTATTATCATTTTATTAAAAAACAAAGATCTTTAAAGGTTTATTTTTATTCATTTATTAATTGTATGATATTAATTTCATAATTTATTAATTGCTTAGTGTTCTAAGATGATTCCATAAATTGAAAAGAAAATAATCCATACGTAAAATTTTTCTCTAATTTAACAATTACAATCGTTTTCTCTTGATTATTAAAATGCCCTCAAGAGATTTAATTTGAATATTCGTTATTATAATATTTTTAGTATAATAAAGGTAATATAAATAGCATATAATTATTTATTATCCACCTTCTTTAAAAGGCTTCAGTCATTTGATATTATTGAGTATTAATCGACTCATTTTATTTCGCATCTTCATGCACCGATCACGTTCTTTATGAATGATTTCAAGTCAGTGGCCGTTAAAAGCAACTGATGAGAGTGTGTTGCTCGCCGCGAGCAACATGTTCTGGATCTTCAGCAACGAAACTAACTTGGCAGAATATAAACAGTGTTTAAATTTGAGAGGTACTTGGCAACAATGAGAAATTCAAGCTCCTGCTTAGTCACTGTAACCGAAAAACTGAGAGACTACTGAACAAGGAAAGGAATATCCAAAAATGCTTCAACCGTGTATCATGAGAGTAAGCTGTACATTCTCATCTTGCTATAAAGAATTCACTAAGCAGAAGAAATAAAGAAGACATATAGACAATATACATCTGTATGGCATCTTAGGGACAGGATGGTGTTGGTTCTTATATATACCCCATAGTGAACTGCTACAAAAATATAAAACTAGAGGATTGTTTCAGTGGCATATTGATACATTTTCCAGTAGGTCCATCGCTGCAATCGAGGGGAATGGCACCCCAGTCAATCCTCGCTGGAGGAGTTGTGTCGAGAATGACATCAAATGTGTCTCCATCTTGAATGAGCAGCATTTGTAACCGGAACCGTTACCATGACAACGAGTAACCCCCCCGGGGTGTCTTGTGGGGCCGAACATACATTTTCTCCATACTTATTCGCGTTTACTTTTGATTTTTAAAACAACCTCCAAAGATTGTCTATATCAAATTCGTTCTCTATCCAAATATTATTGTGATATATTTAGTATAATAAAGATAATATAAATATCACATAATTAATAAATAATTATTTATCCTAACAGGTGTAATATTTTTTAATTTTGTTCTTTAAAATTTAGAAATCTGTTAAAATTCTCTTGGAATACGGTTCATCCATTGATGCAGTTTTCAGTAGAGTCAACAGAGACAATCTCACTGCTTTATACATTGCAACCTCAGAAAATAGAGAAGATGTTATGAAATATCTTATCAAGTGTGGAGCTAATTCAAATATTCAAGAAAATAACCTCGGAGCTGCTGCTCTTCACATTACTTGTCAACGTGGATTTACAAAAGTTATATCTTATTTAATTGGGATAGCCAATTGTTCCTTAAACATACCACTTCATACTGGCATTTCTTCATTACATTTAACAGCAGAAAAGGGTATTAAGTATATTGTTTATTCAATTAGTAATATTTATTTATTTATTTAATTTACCCGTAATACTTGTGTTTCATAAAATATTATTAACCATCTGAAAAATTAAGAAAATTCATAAAATTTAAATAAACTCTATAATGATTATTGTTATTTAAAATTCTTAATCCTAAAATCGAATCGTTTCAAAATAATGAATTTCTTAATTGTCACTCGAGTATCTTTTATATACTATTCGAAACTTAAATTCTTTCAAAAGATTAACTGTTATTGAAGTACAAATTTAGGCCATGGTTCTGAAATTTCGTTGCTTAGATTGCCTTTGAGCTTTTTGACTGATTGATACATATTAGAGATTATAATGTTATCTGGCAATCTTAAGGAAAATAATCTAATTTACCGGTTTATAATCATAATCTTTACACTATTTTGTACATTGAATCTGTACTAAGATATTTGTATTTACAAAAAATGAAAATAAATCATTTATAAGGTTGGATGTTTAGGATCAGTATAAGATTTTATAGTACTGCTGCAGAGGATGATAATGGTAACTGCATTCATCTTGACGAACATCATTTCTGGTATTATTAGAAATCAAATAGCTTAAGAGTTTGGTTTAAAATGGCTCTTGAAATGAAATTTTTATATATAATGTTCTAAAACATTAAATAATTCAAATAACGTCCGTATTTTTGGCTAAAAAACTTTGCTGTCGCATAGCTAGGATGTCCTTCTTTCTTATAGTTCACTACTTATTTTTTTTTAAATCAATCATTAAAGTTTCCCTTTCATATTAAAGAATATACCCCGTAATTAATATTTCAAAAATAAAATTAAATATTTCAGTTCACTTCTACTTTATATTTGTTAATAATTAAGCGGAAGTAAATAATAAGAAAAGGTCAAATATGAGGGGCGTTCCAAAAGTAAGTGGAAATACTTATATGTGGGTGTGCGCATTTGTGTGCATCTTACAGAGGGACAGATGGCGTGGTGGCGTGATGTACTTACTAGCCAATAGAAATCGAGCAAAAGTGGCATTGGTCCATGCAACATGTGAGCAGCATAGAGGAAACTGTCATAGGCAGTGTTTTCATTTTTGTTTAACACATGGAAGACGCAGTACGTTCTCAGTGTACCATCATCTTTTTCCTTTGGAAAGAGGATACTCCAGTGTCTGACATTGTGCGCCGCTTATCAAATGTGTTTCATGGAAGAGCCCTGCAAAAGTCTGCCGTCTACAATTGGGTGCATCAATTCGAAAATGGACGTGAATCCTTGGACGACGCGGACAGGAGTGGACGTCCAGCAACTACGAGCACGGTAGAAAATGTGGAAAAATTGTCGGAGACCATCAATGCAAATCGCTGCCTTACCTGCCTTGACAGTGATGAGGATGATGAATGACATTGTATTCCTTCAATAAATGCTTTCTTGTGGTGTCGTCTCCCTTTTTTCCACTTAGTTTCGGAATGCCCCTCGTAATATGAAGTTGTTACCACTTTATTTAATTATTTGGTTAATCTTCACTTTAACACCTGTTTGCAAATAAAGAGTTATAAAACATTCCTTAATTATTTTTTGAAAAATTTAAGATAGGAAACAAGTTGAGTTTTGAAAAAAAGGAAGTTTTTCGATAAACGAGAGTTAAACATTATATCAATTCTTTTCATTGTAACCATTCTCTAAAACTGTACTCATTGTCATTATATTTTTGTGTTTTTATTTTCTCAGTGGGACCTAAATTTTATCACCGCATGATTAGTAATCATGATTTCGGTTTTTAAGGTTTCAAGGTACTAATGAACGTATTGATGTTTAATATTTGTATAATACAACCATTTTACTAGTTTGAATATTTAGGTCATAATGAATTATCATTTTGGTTGTTGAGATGTAAATGTGATCCAAATGTGAAAGGTCAAATTACTGATTCTTATTCGAAGAAGACTAGTTACGATATTAGTCCCCTAAATCAGGCTTGCGGATTTGGTCATTTAACTGTTGTCAAATTGTTAATCAAGGTTTTAAAATTATTTAGAAAAATGATTTGTTTAAATTCGATTGGCTAGAGTGGTGCAGATATAAATTGGGCTGAGACTTTTGAGGGTCATCGTGGTATTAAACCAATACACTGTGCTGCAATCAGAGGCCGATATCATATTGTTTCGACTCTTTTAGAAGCTGGTGTTAATATCAATGAACAAGACGAAGACGGGCGGACGCCTCTTCACTGGTCTGTAATTGAAAGATTTTACGATTGTACAAAGGTGTTGATAGAACTTAAAGCTGATGTGAATATAATTGATAAAGTACGATAATTTAATAAAGTTATTTAATTTTAATATTTTTTTTATCCTAAATTGTTTCTTGTTAATCATATTTTACAATTCATTTAATTTAACTAATGAAAGAATACCAGTCACTTTGGGCTTCTCATACTGTCGATAATATGGAGTCCCAGTAGCACTAGAGAATCTCTATCTGTAAACCTAGGTTCACTGTGGAGTCCGTGAATTTCTGACTATGGAAACTCTTTAGCATTCTAGTTAAAAAAAGATTAATTTACATTCAAATTTCGTGATTCTACATTCTCTGCCATTTGCATTATTTTATTATTATATAGGAACAAAGTGATTCACAATTTTTTTAATGATCCAGTTTATGGCTTCATATAGCAGTCGATGACAACTATTTCCAGGTGTTCTCTATCTGAGAATTTTGTCTTTAGAGTCATGAGTTGGTCGATTTTATTTCAAATTCATTCTTATTTATACTAGTACCATATTGGGATGTAATATTTTTTTTATAGTTTAACATTTTTATATTATAACATTTTACCTTATAAAAGCCCAAGTCACTCACTGCCTGCCTCACTGCCTCACTAACGCTGTAAGGTAAATTTTTGAAATGATTTTATAATCAATAAAGAAATGATTGTATATTAATAAATAAATATTAGACTGATATTAGAATGAATGCGATTTTTGTAATCGTAATTTCTTAAATATCATTTTGTCTCGAGATATGATTTTCAAACTTTGCATTAAACAGAAATAAAAACTTTTGTTATACGATTTTTTATACTCGAAACACTGAAATTTTCAATAAAAATGCTTTCAGAAAAAAGTCGCGTGATCTAATAACATTGAATCCCCGCAAGAGAGGGCCGCGAAGCGGGCCGAGCGCGCTAGTTTTTTATATTATAACAATATATTCATGATCAACAAAACAAGAATACCGTGATTAAAAAACATGACCAGACACTTTATTACAAGGAACTTCATCACACCGCCACTTTGTTGCATCTGCTTAAAATTAATATAAAATTATGAAAATTTGTTTTCTGATTTAATTTTTCATTTGGTTTTCATGTACTTATATATCTATATGTCCATACGCATTTGCAATAGTGTCAAAAACTATTGATACATCAAATATTTTTATTCGATTTCGATAAATACGTTCTTACAAAAGGTTGTTTTGGAATCTGCGACACATCCTTCAGATAATGTCTTTCCAAGAGATCTCCAACCAGAAATGTGTTTATTAGGTTCCGTATGTTTCATCCTAGGACAATTTATCAAATTATTTTTCACCGAATTTCGATTTTGGTATCTTCACTTAAATTTGTTATATTTTGATATCATTAATTGTAATTTTACAATTCTACATCAGAATGAGTTTATTTTAAAATATTAATGAATGTTTTATGTTTAGAATGGCAAAAGACCGGTGGATTACGCACTGACAGCAAATTTAATCAGTTTATTCTAGAAAATTACTGTGCTTTCATGACAGATACTTTGATATTTTATGTACAATATTTTTTATAAATTCATTATTTTATTCATTAAAAATTATTTCATTGAAGTGTGCTTTTATTATCAAATTTTATAAAATACTTTGAATAACTGGTTCACATAATTTATAAGTTTTAAATCTGTTGTAGCTGATGGTCAAGGTTATTTGTATTTTGAATATTTTTTAAAAAGTTTAAGTCAAGTTCAAGTGTTGTATGATTTAACCATTTCCTTGGGTAAATGATCCACTGTGCGGTAAGGAGTTAACTGATAGTTTATTGACTGTTCAATTTAACTATTGTAGAAGTGTATGTACCAACATTTATTTTTTTTATTATTTAATTTCATTTAGATTTTGTGCAATGAGCTATGATTGATATTCTACAGCACAGCATATTTGGATGATAGAACAAAAATTTCGATTAAATTACGACATCTCTATCCAACACTTGTGGATTAAAGAATGGTAGACCTATATGAAATACAACAGATGCTACCAAAGTCAAGAATGATTTTCAGATCAGTCATCTTTATCTGCAAAACGTATATCAATTGAATTATCAGATCGGATCAGTCACCGATCATCGCAGCGCATAATGAAGGCACTTGCTCTACGTTTGTTTTGTCAACGATTAGTATAGAAGTTGCTGAGGACGACCAAGATGATGTGTGCGTGGGGGCTATAGTTCACTCACTGGATGTTATTGAAAATTTTTTCTTTAAGATTATAGTTATTTGTAACATATATTTAGTAATGTTGCAGAATCGGTTTATGTTAGCTTTCAGCATAATCCCAAACCATGAAACATTTATTTTTCTGCAATGTAGGGCACATCCTCACCATTTTGCTGGAGTTAGAGATTGGCTTGAGACTATGTTCCCTGCAAACTGGATTCGTAGTCATGGAAGTTTTATGGAATTGTCACCAAGAGTACCAGATAAAACTGTGTCTGATTTTTTTCTATTGGGATATATTAAAAGTCAAGTTTATAAAACAATACATTTGAATTAACCGCAGTTACGAAATAGCTGTCTGGATGGCTGATGTATGCCTGAGCTCTTATTGTCTAAATCTGGGAGGCTGAAGCGCCCCCCCTGGTTCCTGGATAAAATTGTTACAAAAATACTATGCAATTTAATAAAATGAAACTAGTCTCATTTTAAAATAGATACTATACAAATGCCTAAAGAAATATTACCGTAAAATTGTGATACGGAATTCTAGACTAAATAATTAACTAAAGTTTGCAATAGTTTCTGCAAAAGTCTGATAAATAGCGAGAGGTTGTATTTTGAAAAGGAGTAGATTAAAATTGAAAAGATAAAGGTAAACTTTCAATCCAAAAAAACACGGTTTGTCCAGTTTTTCATGTTCCTTCTATTATTTATCATAATAATTGATCATTAAAAAACGTTTATTTAAAAATTTGAAAACAAATTTAGTAATTTAAAAATTTTTGAACAATTGATTTAAATCACATTATTGAAAAATTCACATTATTATAGAATTTTGCTAATCATGCGTTAACTATTACAGTCCTGAGTGTAGAAATTAAATCTTTTCCTGTTTTCATAATATCTCGTTTTATATTACTAAATGCTTGTTGATAGTAGAGCGAGCGCAGGCGGTCGCGGTACCCTGTAGTCGTGGGGCGATCTCGGAGTTCAGGGAATAATTTAATTTTAACTCACTCGTGACCAACTCCCACAACACTTGATCTGCTTCGGCGCCCTCGTTGTAGTGACCCCTCGTCCAATTGTTTCCTGTACGCCTATATAGGAACTTGAGAGGGTATGATATGATATTGTAGTGACTGTAAAATCTCAACCTTCTTCTTCCTTCTTTTTGAGCTTAGCCATTGGGCCGTGGGTACACACAATTATAAACAAGCCTTCGCCACATCTCTCTATTGGTAGCTTCTTTCCTCAGACATTCCATTCTCAATCCACTCCATTCTTTTAAATCGTCTATCCATTACCTCTTTGGTCTTCCTCTTGGTCTTTCTCCTTCCACTCTTCCCTAAATCATTACCTTTGCTAGTGCTTGTTTTCCTATTTGATGACCGTAGAATTTCAACTTCCTTCTCTTGATGGTCTCTTCTATTGATTCCGGTCTTTTATCTAGTATTTCTGTCACTCTCCTCCAAACAAAGTCATTTGCTTCTTTTCTTTCCACGAGATCTTCAGCATTCTCCTGTAGCACTTCATTTCAAACGCTTTAAGTCTATCCATGCTCTTCTGATTTATTGTTCAACACTCGCATCCATAGAGGAGTGTTGCCCAGACAATAGCCTTATTGATCTTTATTCTGCTCTTGAGATGGATTTCTTTAAGGTTAAACAATGTGCTAAGCTTAATCATTGCGCTTGTTGCAATGCTAATTTGGCTTCTGATTTCTTTTTCGCTACCCCCGTTCTCTGTGATAGTAGAGCCTAAGTATTTGAAACTCTTAACTTGTTCCAGCTTCTCTCCTTCAATGTCGATCTCCAATTTAATCTCGTTGTTATGGTTTCCTGAAACCATTATTTTTGCTTAAAAAAAGGAAAACAGATTACGAAAATTATTAAAAGCCTTTACTAAGACGCAAAGGCAAAAGTCTTGACAAGTTAGCAATTTAGCGATTGATTTCAATCATCAGTAGGAGTAAGACAAGGTTGTATTCTTTCACCAACACTGTTAAATCTTTTCCTAGAGAGAATTGTTATGGAAGCAATAGACGATCTAGACGATGTTGGAATAAACTTGGAATGGAAATCAACAGACAAAAAGCAGGTTATACTAAAGGTTTATATTGAAAAATTATTCAGCAAAAGTTTATATCAAAACACATTTAAGTTTTCATTAGCCCCCAATCATTTATCGGATTAATATTTCAAATTCAGATTATTAGAATTTATTAGTTAAAATCGATTAATTATTTGCGAATAGTCGAATATTTTCAAATAACAAAGTAACTTACACAAATTATATTATGAAATGATAAAATATTAAAAGTGTGGTGAAGCAAGTAACCCCGTGCCTCTTCGGAATACTTCTTCAATAGAAAACAAGTATGTGTTGCATTTGAAACTCCGGAATATCAATGTCGTATATTCGTTGTCCGTTTACGGATTCGATGATCTTTAACTAAAAACATTTTAATTTTTAGTTTTATTGTAAAAGGTGTTTGAATTAATTCTTGAACAACGAGATAAACTCAACAAGTTAATACATTTTCAGATGAAACCTCAACAATTTTGTGGTATTGAAGAAGTGAAGAAATAATGTTGTTTTTTATTTTATGAAAGTTATAACAAAAATTAGTATATTTATTTTATTAATTCTAATTTTTCAAAAATTATTAGTATTGAAAATAATTTAATTTAATTTATTTTTACTTCATTACAGAAAAAAAGACCATTAAAATTTCTATCACATGAATGTCAATGTTAATTAAATTTATAATTAACTTCGTCATTTATAAAACATTGTTCTAATCAAAATGTGAAATAATTTTTTTAAATTGTTTTATTTTGAAAAAAATATATATATAATTTTTTTTCAGATTTTAAAAGAAAAATAAATATTTAATTTATTATTTTCAAAACGAATATTTTTTTCTGTTGTATTTTATTGTTTTAAATATTTATTTATTATTAGAAGAATATTCCGCTTATTCTTTTTGTTAAAAAATATTGCAGGTAGAGAGTAATTATTAGAATAAAAAAATATACGATATTATATATTTTTGATAAATTGTGATTATTCTTAGTTTTCAATTGAGAAAGATTTAATTTAAAATTAAATAGATAAAAGTAATAAAATAATCAGAAAAAAAGACCCTTTTTCTTCAATCGTCTTATATAAATGGGTTTATACATCGATTTCTTTTCGTTTCATTTTCTAATATACCATATAGTGGCGAGTTTACCTGGACGAAATGAAGACTCGTTATCAGTGAAATTTGTTTTGTTTTTACAGTTATGTCATTTATACAATTTTATTTCACTTTGCCATTTTTTAATATTTGGAATATGGATTGATTTTTTGGGGTCAGGATTATGGAAAATCACAACATTCCACATTGCTGGTACATTTTACTGTTTTTATAAAATGATTTACACATTTTAATGTGAACATTTTAGTTTTTCATCGTGACTTTTAGAAAGGAATTCTGACATATGTTGTAAATTGATTTATGAAACATATTTTGTGATGTTATAAAACAAAGTTACCTTTAACATCACTGAAAGCATCTTCTGAAAATCATCTTCCATGTTGAAAACTGCTTTTGTAAAAAAATTTTGATTAATATATTCAATCTTAAATTTCCTTAATCCCAACTTTGTATTTAACTTAATGAAAATCAAGCGATAGCAGATACAAGTATCTGGAATGCACCAAAGTTTTCCATTCAATAATTTGTAGGTATATGGTGAACCAAAAGTCTTTTTGTATTTTTTATTAAAAATTTAAACATCATTTTACAACAAATAAAAAACATTTAAGTTTCAAAGTAAAGGCCATTTGAATCTATAGCCTGAACCCATCTATGGGCAAGTTGTGCGATCCCGCTGCGGTACCAATCCTTGTTCTTAGAAGCGAAGAACTGGTGACACCCGTTTTCGACCTAAGCAAGATTATTGAAGCTGCGACCACGAAGAAAATGTACCATAGAGCGGAAAAGGTGATAGTCGGATGGCGCAAGATCCGGACTATACGCTGGGTGTGGAAGAAGTTCAAAGGCGTCGAGATTTTAGATTTTTCCTTTGTTTGTTTGGCGGTGTGTGGTTTTGCATTGTCCTGTTGTAGAAGAACTCGTTTTCGATTGATCAAAGCGGGGTATTTCTCGCCAAGTACTACATACATTCCATCAAGTTTGGCGCAGTAAAGGTCAGCGTCGATGGTACCACCTTTTGGAACCAGCTTGAAGTTTATCACGCCTTTGAAATTCCACCAAACACACAAAAGTGGTTTCCTTGAGAAACGATCTCGTTTTGCTACCGGTTTTGCCATTTGTCCGGGATTCAACCATTAATTTTGTTGGTCTGAATTACTGAAGTAAACCCACTTTTCATTGCAAGTTACAATTCGACGGATAAAACGGTCATCGCGCGGATTTTCAAGCAATTTTGACAAGTTTCGAAACGCTTTTCAGCTTGAATTCGTGTCAATTCATGAGGCACTTCTCGACATCGTCTATTGACCTTGCCAAGAGCGTGAAGGTGTCGTACAATGGATGTTTGAGGAATATCGAGTTCGGCCGACAATCTGCGAGTACTTATTGACGGATTTGTCTCGACGGCTTCCCGAATTGCTCCGGAATCTACGGGGATAGGTCGGCCTGAACGTACATTGTCTCCGAGGTCAATGTCGCCTTCGTTGAACCTTTTGAACCAATTTTGTGCAGTACGATTCGAGACCAGATTATCGCCTTCAACTTCGCATATCTTCTTTGTTGCTACAGTTGCGTTTAAGCCATGTTTCCAGGAATGGCGTAAAAGAACACGAATTTCAAAATTTTCCATGATTTTTCTAAAAGACCATAAAAATGATATTAACGACTAATTAGAAGTTTTAATATATATTGTGATAGAACAGTTCAAGAGCTTTAAAAACATATAACACATGTATATAAAATATTTTTATTTGGTAATAAGAAACAGTTGAACAAAAAGACGTAGAAAATACGAAAAGACTTTTGGTTCACCCTAATAACTCGTGATATATGAGGTCTTACATTGTCACACATAATTATGCAGGATGCTCAAGATACAGACTTTCTCTCTTGGCTCAGTCAATAGGTGACGAAAGCTTTAATTGTATCTTCAAGAAAATTAAGATATTCATGGGAATCAAATTTATCTCCATGGACAAAATCTGAACACGATAAAGCCCAATAAGATGGACTGAAACCAAAACAAAGGCTTCTCATTCACAGTCATCCTTTTAGCAATTTCTTTTCTGTCCTCATTTTGGTAAATATATGATCTTGTAACCGCATTGCAGATTGATTACTACATGACTACTTGTAATCAGTGATCAAAATCTCTGTGTAGCATTGTCCAGCATGCATGTCCCTATGCAACATCATCCGTCAAATGTTACACAACATGATCTGAGAAATATCAAACAAATCTGCTAATTCTCATGGGGGTATCGCCAATGACTTTTTTTATTTAATTCATCAATTTTTCCAAACTGGAATCTCGCTTTCTTCCATTGCCATAATTTCGATCAAGGGTTGTATTGAACGTTAAACAGAAAATTAATAATGATACATAGAGCGATTAAAAATTTCCATTTCTTGATCAAACACCGTACCTTTATCATCAAAACAGATCATAAACCATTCATAAGTGAGACAACATTAAAATATTCAAGTACTCATCGTTACAGCAGAACTGTTTTTTTAATAATTTCAATGCAATAGTACTTATATATCTTGAAATTCAAACATAGCAGACGATTTTTATATATGGTTCAAATTAATCATATACGCTTTTTAAATTCATAGATCTAGATCAGTGGTTCCCAACCTTTTTGGATCATCGCCCCTTTCTGGTGGTCGACTGTTGACCATCGCCCCCATTTCATTTGCATTGTATGTTATTATTTTAATTTAAGTAAAGTATAAAATTCTGTGTACACTGTAAATAATAAATCACTTTTATTATTTTAAACAATTTTGATTGTTATTGATATCGGTCTACCATTCTTTAATCCACAAGTGTTGGATAAAGATGTCGTAATTTAATCGGCACTTTTTCTATCATCCAAATATGCTGTGCTGTTGAATATCAATCATAGCTCATTGCACAAAATCTAAATGAAATGAAATAATAAATAAAATAAATGTTGGTATATACACTTTTACAATAATTTAATTGATCAGTCAATAAGTGGATCATATATGATCCAAAATAATTTTTCATAATTTTATTATCCTAACTGCATAGTTTGCCATTTATGAACCAAAATGTTTTTTTTTGGATTTTCTACATGAAAAAATCATTTTTTAAATAAAAAAATCATATATCTATTTCTTTTTTTCTTTATTATATTTTTTTTATTTGTCAGGAAAATTATGAATGTTGTAAATTTGTTGTTTGTATGCTGTTTAGATTGGTGACTCTCCACTCAGATGGGATGGATATGTTATTGGTTAATTATAAAAATCTAATGAGATTAATGTATAAATATTAATTAATTAAAACTAAATAATTAAATATTGATTAATTAATTAATTTGACCTCAGGCCAACATCACATAACGAAATCAAAGATAAAATAGAAGTAGTTTCGAAGGAAAGGATTTCTCAGGAGAGGTAAAAAATTTGATGAATTCAATGCCTAATCACATCGTGCGGTAATATCTGCCAAGGCGTGTCAAACTCGTTATCGATTCAACGCGATCTGTGTAAACACTTGTTAAGCATGCCTAATGTTTCGTTTATAATTTAGTCTAATAACTATTGTTAGTCAATTTCTCGTTCTTAAAATCTACAAAAATATAAAAAAATTTAAGTGGTTTTAAACTTTTGGCCACCACTGTATATACATAAATACACACATATTCTTAAAGACAAACCAAATATAATAGACATTTTATCACATGATAAAATGCGTTAAAAAGCATAAAGATATACACAATAATCATTCGATGTCAGTAAACATTAGACCAATCCATCCAAAAAAACGACAATGAAGATGTATTAGTTCAATTCAAATCAACATATCGATTTTAACATAAGTAAGTTTGTTGGCGAAAAATAAGAAAATATTTTAAAAGTTGTCGAAGGAAATTGCACAATTTTTATTTTAAACAAAAACTGAAAAAAATGCTAAACTAATGATAGCATAGTTTTAGGAAATTGATAAATTGTAACATCTTCATGTAAACTTGACTGGCCCTCTATAAAAACCAGCTTATTTCAGGTTATACCAGTAAAAAATATTGCAGCTAATTCTATATGTTAGGTACCGAAAAAAGAATGGTTTTCAAGATGCGGATTTCCAAAAAGAATTACAAGTGGTCAAAGAGAACAATTCGATGCTGTCACATTAAAAAATCTCAACTAGAAAGTGGCACGCGTTAAAAATAGACATTTTCAATTTACCCATTTATCCCAGTTTACAAAGGATTTTTACCATTCAATTATAAAACTATCAAACAGTGTATTTTATAACTTTTCTTGTGATATAAATCTTAGTCAATCCAACAAAAACCAATTTTATCCTTGGAATCTATCGATCCCGATCATCAATTTCAATTGCAATAACAATCTTAAAGTCGCAATAAAGTCACGCAGAACTTATCGATATTCAGAACATTTATTCTTACTGTATGTATAGCTATTTTGGTGTTATATTTTTTTATTAAAATTTATTTGTATATTTATTTATTTTTTTAATTGTAAAAGCAAGTTAAAAAACTAATATATCCTGAGTGTTTATTAACTCGTTTTAATAATAATATAATTATTAAATACAAAAATAAAAAAAATAATAAATAAAATTTATATTTAGAAAAATTCAGAAATTAAATAAAATACAAATTTAATAAATTGAAAAAAAATCAAAATAATAATTAATTAATGTTTTAAAATAAATTAAAATAATTAATAAAAACAAATTATTAAATAATAATTGAATAAAAAGGAATGAATAAATACTTATTAATAATAAATAAATTAATTAATTAAATAATAATTAATAAAAACAAATTAATATATTTATATATATAATATATTAGTCTAAAATATGTGTTTGTTTGTTTGTTTGTCGACCATGCTATAATCTAAATATGAAATTACGGAGGAACTCTAGCGAATCCACGTAAGAACATGGTCAATCGGGATAGCACGCATCGAGACGGTTGTCTGAGGATTGCCGTCGCCGAAAGGCACTGGGAACCGACTTATTTGACCAACTGTTAAATCAACACAGAATTCGAAACAATAAATAATAAATTATAATAATTACGATTTCAAAATTAAATCAAAAACTTTCAAAGACGGAAATTAAGCTCACTCGTCATATATTACGGGTCATTTTCTAGTACATAAATAAGTATAGAATAGAGTAGCGGAATTGAGAGTTTTTACTTGGGTAAGAGTAAAGGTTTGTAATTAAATCTTGGTGTATTTTCTAATAATGTCTATAAACAAAAAATATTCGTAGAATAGGGTTTTATCGCTCATTAGATTATTGAATTCTTGAGAAAGTTATAATTAAACAACGAAACGTTGGAAACCAATAAAATTTGAGTTTTCTTTGCCGAAGCCCTCAATCCCGCTACTCTGTTCTATGTTTAAATTTGAGATTCTAGAGGGGGGTGGTAACTTTCTACTTTACGCTCTCATCTGGATCCGCGTTTGATTGATGATATAATCGTTTATTTGTTTTTTTTATTTTTACTGCTGTCAGTAATTACAAGCACTGAATTTTCACGACTATCACGGCCATTCGCGCCAAAGGTATCGAAATTAATCTCAAAGACTTCTTTCAACCGGTATCTCTCGAGATTGATCTGCTTATCCGATAAACTCAACATGTCAAAATGATCTTACAGTACATCTTCATCTTGTAAATCAACATTAATCACGTCAAAGGATACCTCAAGTTACGTTGGAGAGTGAGAATCTATGTTGTTATGAGAAAGAACTAAAATACGAATTTTGAAAAGAACTATAACAATAATAATCATAAAAGTTATTGACTAGGCAACTATGTAATTGCCGATTTCAGTTATAAATTTTTTGCTGCCTATTTTATGGGATTGGAAAGGTCCGGTGTATTTACAGCTGATTCTAAGGTATGAAACTCTTAATTCGGAGGTCTATTGTCGGCAACTGGATAATTGAATGCAGCGGTCAAGGAAAAGCGACCAGAATTGGTCAGTCGTAAAGGTGTTATTTTCCGCTAGGATAAGGCTAGGCCTCACACATTTTTGGCTACTCATCAAAAGTTTATGAATATTGATTTGGAATTGATGTTGCACCCACCATCTAGTCCTTCTCTAGCGACATTGGATTACCACTTATTTCGATCCCTGGATTGTAAAACTTTCGATGATGATGCCAATATAAAGTCTCACTTACCTCAGTTTTTTGTCGAAAAGGATCATACTTTCTACGAGCGTGGAATTTTTAAGTTGTCAGAAGGATGGCAAAAGACCACCGAACAAAATAAAAAAATATATCCTAAATTAAAGTTTGTGAGGATTTTGGAAATCTCTTTTGAATTTTTGAATTAAAGATAAAAAACATTTTAAATTAATAAATTAAATTATAAAAGTAAAAAATAGAAATTCAATTTAAAATATGTGAAGACGATTAAGTTTCAATATTAATAATATTTAAAAATAAATGTTTTAGATAAAATTTTAAATAATGAAACTAGTAATTCAATAACTTTAAAACAAAACGAATTAAATTTTAATAATAATATTATTACTCTCAATAATATAAAATGCCCTCAACTTATTCTCAAACTTTAAATGGGTTCGAAGTGCGCCTCTCTTTATTACTTTTGTTGGAGGTGTACATCGAATACAAATGCCTAGTGGGCCATTTTTGGTAAGCAGAACTGGCGATGTGGGATGAACCAAACATGAAATAGATTTGGAAATGAATTAAATATAAGACCTGAAAAATAGTTTACCAGAATTTATTAAACTTTAAAAAGTAAATACAATATGAAAAAACTAAATATCATTATAAATATTAAATTTTACTTTAATAAAATGTTTATTCAAAAGAAAATACAATATTTAATATTTATAACATTAAATACAGAATTAATATATAAATATCTGAAAATAGTTTAGGTTTATAATTTAATAATTAGTTTTAAATTAAAAAATTAAATACAATACAAAATTTCGAAAATAATAAATTAACATATTTACAATTATTTTGATATTATTGGTTTGTATAAGAAAAAATCGTTCCTCAGAAATTTACTTGGGCAAAGATTGTTTAAATAATATGTTTATTGTTGTTATGAAATAAAAGTTTCAAAAACGTATTTTTCTGAATTGTCATCAGAACACAACTACGATTCTAATAAAGTTCATTCCAAGTACAAAAAAGCTCTTTTATTCCATTGAACAAATCGGAAATTACTTAGTTGCCAACAAAATATTTTATTTAAATTTATTGATATGCAAAAAACTTTAAATCATTTGTTGAATTCGAATCGCATTTCCATACTTGATGTCAAACTTAAAACCCATGAAATTAACCAAGTAATTTATCAGTAATAAATCTTTATTAAATATAATTGGAATTGTTTATGCCTAAAATCATAAATACGCTAGTTGAAGAAAATACCACAAATAAAAACCAGTAATAAATGCTGTGTAAGTCAAACGAATATTTCCCTATTGTTCCTTTTGATAGAATAATTATATTTACATCATTAAACAGTGCTAAGCATAAACGGTTTTTCGCTGTCGTCCATGTCATTGTCATCATTATCGGTTTCTTCATTCATTCTATGAATAGAATTTCTCAAAAATTCATCAGTTTGAGCCAATTTCTTGACTTTTTGACGGATATCATTTATTTTCATTGAGTTTCTTACTAACATGATAATCGTATGAAGAAGAATTAACGGGAGAAATTCTAAATGGAAATATTCAATGCATTTACAAAGAATTATTATCACTTGATTGAAAAGAAATTCGGAATGAACAAGAAAATATCCATTATCAATCATTGATAGAAATGTAAAAGGAAATCTGAGAATTATTGTAAATACCAAAATGATATAAAAGGTTACGGGAGAGTTTTTAACCAACTTAATGACTTCCTCCTTATAGTTATGCAAACTGTATAAGGTTCGTGAAGAACTGTACATATTTGAATCATGATTTTTTCCACTGAGAGTAGTTGTACTAAGATGACGATTACGATTAGTAATTTTCTTTTTGTCTTTAATACTGTATACAATCCCAACACAAAGACAGAGAATTATCGGCATCCAAGCTTGAATAATCCACATGAAATATCTCACAATGTCAGCGTCATTTGATCTGTGTAAACAAAGTTCTTCCGACAATGGAGCTTCGAGCGCTTTAATAGGGTTTATTCCTCGAAAATCATACTTCATATCAAGGAGACCCCTGGGTAATGATAACCCTAAAGATAATACCCATGGAATACTATGTAGCAACACCACTCTTGCGGATCGTCGTCGTTTGATAAGATCAGGGCGTTGATTAGAATGATTTTTTCGAGATATAGATCTGATATCCGCTCGACGACACAAAACAAGTAATGTGAGAAGAATATAAACATATACATTACATAAAGCATCTCTAAGAAACGGAATATAATGACAAGATARTATGGATTCTACTTTGGGTTGGTTGTGTTGGGAATTTCTATTGACAATGTATACCAAGTACAGATGACTAGAAAGAATCAGAAGAGTGCCCAAAATTCCAGTCAGGCTTAAATGTAGACACAACCCAACGATTAGATATGTATACTGATTGTAAAATACAATAGCCCGATAATGGGATTTAATCAGCTGCATAGAGCGCATAAATATACAAACTCGTATTAACAAGTAGAAATTAAACAGTAAACTCCCAATCTCGGTAGCTAAAAACAAAACATTTATTCCCACACGAGTTTGATCTGCCGAACGGAAAGTCTGTAAATAAGAATTTTGTTGAAACAAGCTGAAAAAAACCGATTTAATTAGTGTTGATAAGAAAGGAGTCGTAGTAGAATTTTTTGCCAACGAATTATTCATTTTATGCTGTCAGGTTTCAGTTAGCTGCAACATGAAAAACAAATTAAAAATTGAATAAATTGAAATAATTACTTTTATAAAATGAGGTTGTTGGGTAATGCAACAACCATAATAGAAAGCTCACAGTATTTTTAAAATTCATTAATGTATAGATAGGGACCGCCGTGTTTCTAGGAATCCAATATTATGTTTGTTGGGGAACATTATTTATATGATATATATGCGTATTATTAACATTTGTGAAAGGCGTAGACAACCCACAATTTTTGAATACTCAACATAGATTATTCTTTCAAAATATACATCAATAAAATAAATTAAACTTTAAAAAATCAAGGCATATTGATAAACGGTAGCAGATCAGTTTGATAATACAAAAGGACTTTGATTAATTTGACAAGAATTCCAGATATCGAAGAAATCGGTAATTAAATTTAGAGTTCCTTAATTATTTGGATTTTTATAGATCAAAAAATTGATTCGGCTTCTGAATCACAAATTGCTCTTCATACTTGATACATTTATAATACATTATGCCTTTGAAATTCTCTTTTATTTTTAAACTTGTAAATACTTTAAAAAATGCAATTTTAAATATATTATATCACAATTTATTTTTTTCGTTATAAAAATGAATTTGGTATATGATTATTGCTGAATTAATTGATCGAAATTTATATTGATAACACTATTAAAATTGATCAATGTACTGATCGAATTTTGTAAAGAATTATTTTGTGCTTGAATTATTTTTGTCCGAATTAAATTTGAACTATTTGATTTTTTGCTACGAATTTTTTTAAACTAAAACAATGAGCCGAACAGATCAGAATTCTCAATTCATAAGTATATAGGCTTAAAACCACAACCACTATGACTTTCTACCACCGGTAAATCACTGGGACAACCTGGATACCCCCGGAACATTGATTAACTTAAATATGTGTACTTACTAAATAAAGTTCAAAACAATTCATGATGTTGATACTTATATTAGCAAAACAGTCAAAAAAATTTTAATACGTAATAAATTTAAATTAACATTTATACAAATGTGTATCTACCGAGATGAATTGTAACTCTCATTACAGAACACTTCAACCCACACTTAAATATGAATCATTAAATATAACAATTGTATAAAAAATATTTAGAGAATTTTTTGTACATTACTATGAAATAATGAAGAATATCTTCAAGTGGGAAGATCGTGTGTTCCTCTAATCACAACAATAGTATGAATCAAATTATATCTCATACTGAAAAATACGGCTTTAACATGGACCAGGGCTTCTTAGACTATTGGTAGATATCCAATTTTGGTTTGCGAAGAAAATTCTGGGTATCGCGAAAATTTAATGTTAAGTATTTCATTAAATATATTTATAAAATTAAGATAAATCTTGTGAAAGAAGTTACTTAAAGAATAAATCATTATAGAACATTATATATTTTTTGTATTATTATGGGTCGCCGAAAAACTAAATCATAAATGAGGTGGTGAATGAAAAGAAAGTTTAAGAATCCCTGATATAGATAATCTGTACGTAAATCCCTTCACTTGGTTGAATCATGTTTCTGTTTACATGTTTCTTCCAGCTGTGACTCTGCTTCATTACATTGTTGAGTATATAAATTGATATAATTTTTTTAATTTTAAAAAAAGATTTGTTTAACCAGTAAATAAGAAAAATTATTTACTTCTATTATAAAATTATTAATAAAACAATGTAAATAAGAAGAATAAAAGGATTAGGAAAATAAATAAAAAGAATTAGAAAAAGGAATATTTATATAAAGAACGAAAATATCAAACAGTAAACTGTAAATAAATAAATTAAAAATGTTGAAATGACGTATAAAAATGGAAGAAAAGAATAAGAAAATACAATAAAAAGTTAATTAAAAGTTAATTAATAGTTAATTGGTTTCGAAACTTGACCTACCTGTTCTAATTTTGGCGATTGCACTTTGGACAATCACGGTTTGGATATTGAACCGTGCGTGCACTCGAGTTTTATATAAATACCCATTCAAAATTGTTAAAGACAGATATAATAGTTATCTACGAAAATACCGATAAAAGGTAATCAAAAAAATTGATTAAATGGTAAAATATTAGAAGGACACCAAACGAGTTTTAATAAATTGTCTAAATTTTAATTTTAATAATCTGAGGTCGTGAGGATATATTACCCCACCGCCTACAGTAAAATTTAAATAAGTTTTTAAGGTTTCGTATTTTGTAATTGTCATAAAGATCTAATATATTTTATTTTTAATAATTTCTTTTTGATTTAAATATATATATAAATTGCAATATCTACCCAATACCCCAACAACATAGTGTATTGATTTGAATGGAAACCGCAAGTTTTTTCGTGTTTTTAATATACGAAAATCGTAATTGCATTAAATTTGAAATATTTTTATTAGAAATTTTATTATTATTGTAATTATTCTA
>MQRK01136801.1:0-14937 GCA_001938485.1 Girardia tigrina | reverse complement strand
TTTTGAATATTTTCATATTGTAGTTATTAATAGATATAATTAGATTTGTAATATCTTTAGTACCAAACTGCTTTAGAGAGTTTTTCATCGATTCCAGTGAGTTAGAAGTGTTCTGACCATATATTAGAATGTATAATTTTGAATTGATGCAAGTTTTTACATCACAATCAATAAAGGCTAAATAAAATGCATTGTTGATAATTAATAATCCACTCATAGCGGTATGAAAAGCAGACTCTTCATATGTAAATGCAGTAGTCAAAAATTTACTCATTGCTGCTGCCTCTATACCTATTCTTCTAATTATTTGTTAAATATCTAGTGCAGTTGAATTTGACTTTATTGGGAATTGTAATGTTTATTGTTGACAATAAACCCAAATATCTGTCCGACATCAATATTTTTTTTTCGATGTTGATTTCAAATGTTAAATTTAAATTTGATAAGAAAAACGTCCAGCTGTCTGTGTTTTCTGACTCTACAACAGTAAATGCAAAAATGACTAATTGATTTTTACCATCTTTAAATAAAAAAATTTCAAATTCTATTTTTTCGATTAAAATATATCAATTTTTATTTATGTAAAAAATTTTTGGTTTTATATAATTATTTAATTTTGTTTGTTTTTAGTTTAAAAATGATTTTTAGCTTTTAAATTTTAAATTTTTTTGTATTGATTTTTTTTTAATTTTTGAATTAAAAAAATCTTAAATTATTTGTCGAAGTGAAAATTTTAACAAACTCCTTATAGACTGAAGAACCAATTATGTGTACAAGGGAGTAACAAAATTAAATAAATTTTAAAATTAATTTATTAAAAAAATTTGAAAATAAAATTTTTTAATGTTAATTAATAAGACTTTCTTCAGTAAGCAAGGTGAAACTGATTTTTTGAAATTACCATAAGATATTTGATTCTATGATTGCAATTAATTTGACCATCAATGTTGAGAAGAGGATACTCTTTTAAAATGATAATTTCGCCAACAATCCCAAGACAATAGTTGTGGTTCTGATTTCCAGTCTCAAATGAGTGAATCTTTTTTTGAGTAATTTTCTTTTATATAATCATAAAACGAGCATTAATTTTTAACATAGATGAATAAATAAGTAAAATTAAATTAATAAAATATAAAGATAAAGTCATCAAAACGAAGTCGACAATATAATTATTTCTTAAATTTTGTTTCTCCTTGATCTCGACGAAACCTTTCTTTTATTTAAAAGGAAAAACCATTGAGGAAAATTTATTTTTGTTAGATATTTAATTAACTTGTCCGAATGACCGATTTTATTTAGAAAAAGAAAAAAGGGAAATTTTACCAAAAAGAGTTTTGTGAAGATAGTTGTAATGCCTCTTTACTAATTAATTATATTAATTTAAATTGTCAATAAACTTTTGGTTTTGATAAAATAATTATCTGAAGAATGATTTATTTTCGATAATATTTTTTTTTAATTTTGTAAAGATTTAAAATGTTTTTAGTAGTTTATTTCAGAAAAAAACAAAATTACAATTAATAAAATATTCAAAAAATTTAAATTTAATTTGTAGAAAACATTCATACAGATCCTACTTTGGTCTTTTGTTTGGTATTTTGAAGATTTTTTTTCACTTTTTCATTAAAAACCCTTCCATTTTCACTAATTAATCAACTTATTTAAACTTTTTTCGAAAGAAATGATTTTCGGATTTTTAGGGCCTGTTTTTCGGTTTACAAAACAAATGTATCATTATTAAGAACATTTAGACAGGTCCCATTTGAAATTTTATTGGAATCACATTTAGTGTTATTATGACTCTCAGAAAGTCTTTCATCGTTCTAATTGGTTTTCTTATTTCTATTTTTAATCATGATTATTCGAACAATTTTTCTAAGTCATTTTTTAAAATATTTTCTTTCTAAAAAATATTAATTAAAAAGAATAATTTCAACCATTTCTTAATAAAACCCAAAATAAATACAGTGTTATCAAATTGATAAAAATGCATTTAATTTAAATTTTACTAAAAATATTAACCTTAATTTTAATTGTTAAATTAAAAATATGAACTTATCAAATGATTATTTTAATTATGTTCGAATAGTCAATAACTTTAAATTTAATAAAAAATATCAATTTCCATCTTGGTGGGAGAATCACTATTCTAAATTCAACATACTCAAATCAACATACAGCAACACTACTTTTACACATTCAAACAATTTAAAATATTTTTCACAGTCATTATGATTTTATTTTATGGAAATCGTAAGCAAGATCAGTCATGACGAAATGTACAATAATGTATTTTGAATAATATGCGCAAATTAAACTTTATTATTGAAGCAAGCATCGATATAACTTTTATCAATGTTTCAGGAGATTTTGTAAACATATTTGAGATCCTTTATAAATGAAAAAATATCAATTTAGATAAACAAATATGTGGTAAGTCTTAAGAGTTAGTAGTAAATTAAGCAATTAGTGAGTTTTATAATTAAATAAATAAATTATTCATTTATTTATTCATTATAAAAATATATATAGATATTAAACAGACCGTGTTTTATATTCAAGAATTTAAAGTTGTTAAGAAGAAACTGTTAAAAAATGAAAAAGATATCAATATGAAAAATATTAAATTATTAAAAAAATTATAAATAATTGTATCAAAAAATCATCATTTGTTTCATTTTTAAAACATTTAATAATAATTAGAATAATAATAAAATAAATTATTTCGTAAATATTAATTTGTTTTTCTATATTTAATTTTATAGTAATTAATATTTTCTTATTTTAAAACTCAATAACTTATTATTAAAATTTGAATTCTAATTTAAGACTTAAATATTTCTTCCTCTTGCATGAAAAATATACATGTAACGTGTCCGAATGTCATCTTAATTCACCAAATATATTATAAGGTTTGCCAAAAAGTTCTAATGCACAATATAAAAAAACATTTTGTTGCAAATACACCATTACAGTTGCATAATATTGTAATGCTTATTAAGAACACTAATTGGATTTTTAATACATTTATTTGTTCCACAACTTGAATCGCCACTAGGACAATTCTCCATCAAACTTTTATAGCTTGTCATCGTTCTTAATTGATAAATTTAATTCTATTTCTAAACGTATTATAATTTAAATTACAATTTATTTTGTAATTTGATTTCAAAATAATTTATAATATAAATTACAAAAATAATTTTAATTATTTTAAAAATTGTTTTAGATATATTATTTATGATATATTAATTTAATTTTAAAGTTAGTTATTTAAATTTTAAAATTGAATCAATAGTTTGACATTTTAAAATATTTAAAATATCAATCTTCTATCTGGGTGGGAGAAACTCAATCCTAAAACAACATACAATAAACACCATTCAAAATATTCCTCACAATGCTAATTACTAATAAATAATATTTACTGTAAAAATATTACTGTAAATCATATTCAACAATAAAATATCTTTTTTCTATGATGTATTAGAACTTTTTGGCCAACCAAATATTTCATTTTATGGTAGATATTCAGTGTTTCTTGTACAATTGAGCCATTGGAATCATCTTCATTGCAAAAATATGTTTTAGCGAAAGACTAAATTGTGTTTTCTCAGTCATAGAAAAAAATATAAAAAAAGGATTTAAACACTGATTATGTTGTTAAAAAAAGATAAAATATATTTTCAGATAATTCAGACAATTCTTAATTTCAGTCATATGATGAGGGCTATTGTTCATCAATGACATGGATTTTTCTAGAAGCTTTTTAAATCAAAATTCTTGGTTGAAAAATAAGATTGGGCTTTTAAAACTAAGGTATTCCTGTACCTGATATCTCTCGGATACTTACTAACCATAATCCTGACAATAAACGAACATAAATGCCGCTAGTCTGCCATCAGCCATTGAATGGAATTTTGAATTGAAAACAAAAAATCGAAAGAATCATGAATTATTTAACTGAAGATACCGTATGATATAATGAAACTAGTATGAGCAACTCTGTAAAATAGCAAAACCAATTACAAAGGATTATCCACAGAAACAAAACACTAAATGAAGTATGGATAGTCCAACTTGAAATGATTATCATCGGTCCCAGTGAAAATATTCTTTTCAAGCGTGGCAATACAAAATTTGAATAATATGTTCTCAATGTCCAAGAATTCTACTTCAGAAAAGTCTTCTGCATCTTGAAGTTCGAGGTGACGGTAAACTTACAGACGCACTTACTAGACTTACTTAAATATTACTATCCTAATTTTAGAAAATCAATCATACTCAAAGTTAGGGGTCCAAAATTTCGTAGATTTTTTTATTTGTTGTATTTTTTCAATGTAATGTGATAAGAATAAATAATTTAATAATTGAAAGAAAAATAAAAACATCTAACAAAAATTAGAAAAAAAATAATAAAATCAATTAAACAATTAAATAAATAATTTTGAATAATTATTTTAAAAAAATTAAAAATTAAATAATTAATAAAATTAACTTAATTAATTTTAAAATTTTTTAAAAAAGTTTAATGTCATAAAATTAATGATGTTTTTCATATAATTGCTAAAATAATTGTTTTATCAATTATTTTATTATTTTAAAATTTTAAATTTATTTATCTGTTTTTTAATAATATTTTTTTATTGATTGTCTTATCCTTTGCTTTAGTTAATTTTGTAAATATAATAAAAATTCAATTAAATTTAGTAAAATTTTTAATTGTGATTAAAATAAATACCAAAAAAACTAATTTCATATTTTGATGGATTATCTTTATTTTAATAAATAATTAAAAATAATGCAGAAAATTAGGCATTTCAATTTTAATTTAAAGATAAATATTATTTTAAATAAAAATTCTCACAAGAAAATCAATAAATCTCCATTTTAAGAAGTCAGAGATTTTAAATTCACATTAATTTTAATTTGAGATCTTTATCTATTTTCATTTAATTGTCAACAACTGCCTTCTTCTGCTTTGAATGTTAAAACGTTTGGGAATATAAAAAAATAAATCTAATTATATTTGTCATATACAGCAATAATAATAGTAATATAAATTTTATAATTAAATACAATTTTTAATTTTTATTTTTACTTTTAATTTCTTTTAAATTATTTATAATTTTAGACGAATAAAGAAAAAAATGATTTTTATTTATTGAATTTCCAATAGATTAATTTAAAATTTAAATAAATATTATTTAATTAAAATTTAAATACATACTTAAATACATAAAGAAATGATAATTATAGAAAATTAAAATCATTTAAACTAATTTATTATTTTTTATGGTTTTGCCGTAATCATTAGAACAAATGATTTTTAAAAGCAAAAAGTTACTTGTGTATTGCAACTAGTGATTAAGCAAATTCATTCGTCATCATTAAAATATTTTAAATTCCTTACAAATTGATTCCAAGATCTTTGATATAAAACCCTTCATAATCAATCTTTTACAATAATTCTTATATAATAAGTCCTCAACTTACGTGGTTAATTCGTTTCTAGATTGTCCACGTAAGTCGAATAAACGGGGACTAACTGTACATAAATTAAATATTATACACGTGTAAATATCAATGTTTACAATTAATTTAATACATGTAATTTATTTATATATACATTTAACAATGTATCTTTTGTGTTATTGATACATGTATGTACATTGTACATCTAATCGTTCTCGTCATCTGCTATTGTCGATGTTGACTTCGAAAAAAAGTAATTGTCAAATAATATTTGGACTGATGCTTTTATCTTCTCATTGTAAATAACTTTATAGCATGAACACCTTGAAATACCTTCTGTGATTGCTTTAAAAAAGAGTTCTATTTTTCGAATTATTTTGAGACATATTGAAGTTGAAAACTTGCAAAATTTAATCCAGTTTAAACTTAGATTGTGAATTTCAGTATTTACTAAATATTTATTTACACTTACGTGTACGTTCGTGACAGACTGTGGAGTTGTGTTGTTTTAAAACGAAAACTATCAGGACAATCGTAACAAGTAAAAAATATGCCATGTATTACGTTTCCTTTGCATTTACTACATCTCCAAAACCACATAAGTCGAAAACGCATAAGTCGGGGGCTTACTGTGTTTCTTACGTTCATTATTCAATCTTTTAGGTCTAAAAAGCAAATTTTTGAATGATTCAAGTATTAATATGCTCGAGAAATTCAACAAAAAATTTTTAGAAGAATGATAGAGAAAGAAAAACAGAAGAGTTGTGAAATTGTCTGACGTATCTTTTGTTTCATGTAAGTATGCAAAGTAAAAAGCTATGTAATTAACGTAATTATTTAGGCATTTTAAAGTTTAATTTAATGTATTTTCTATCAAGTTTTCTAATTCGATCTGAAAAAAACAAAGCAAATGCTCTTTATCAAAAAATATATTCAAAATAATCAAAACAAGCGACACTTTATCATTACTGTAGTATACTTCCTAAATTTCTGCAGTATGAGAAAATTGTAAAATTTATACCATTTATTAGGAAGTTTGTGGTTTCTAAAATTTTGTACACGAAAATCAAATTTTTGCATACGAAAAAAAAGAAAAAAGGATGCCTTTAATTAAAATATTTTTAATAAAATCACTAAATAATTTGATGTATACAAGATGGGATAAATTATATATTTTTTAATTTTGTAAAATTTTATTTTAAATGTTTTAAAATTATATATTATTAATGTATAACAATAATATACAAAGTAAATTGATGACAATTAATTAAATCGATTAATATAATTATATTTTGCGATAACATTATTTAGCTATATTACATGGTTTTGATTCTTATAAACAATGCAACAAATGCTAAAGACTTATTATACAAAAAGTGTAACTATTTAACATTTTTTTTACTTTTTTTTACTATTTTTTTTCTTTTATTTCTTTATTTTCTTTGAATTAACACAACATAAAATATATAAAAAATAAGCATATATACAGGCAAAAACAAAAGGAACACAAAACATTTTTTATTTAAAACTGACACAACATATATTGATAGTTTTGTAGCAGCATGAGACTCATATCACTTGAAATCTTTATTTATACTTATTTTTTATATTTTTTGTGTCGATTCATTAAAAAAAGAATAACCATAATGAGGAAGAAATAGCTTTGGAAGATAGCTTTAATGAAATAAAGCACAAATAAAGAATTGAACTAATTATTATATAATAGAAATTATACAATAAAACGAAAAATCAATAAAAAAAATTTTAAAATTAAATATAAATAAAATGTTTAAGATAACCAAGAAGATTATACGTATCGAATTGTACTAACTGGAAATTCAGTCTTAAATGCCACTTATAATCGTAAGATTATATTTCTAATGGATTAATTGTCAATTCAACTATTGAAGATCTGAATATTTTCAATTAAAACCCTTTATTAATTACAAATAACATTGTCTTTAAATTCTTCATTCCACAAAATTAACGTTAGATATTTAGTGATTTTCTTTACATGGTTATATTTTATAAGTTAAATATAATTATTTCTATAAAAAATGTTCATCTTTATTTATTTGTAAGACAGAAAATTCAATAGTTAAATTTACAGGCTACTTAGTTTTCTAGCTCTACATAACCTCCTACATTCATATAACTAACAGTTTTTAATAAGTAACCTAACTATTTTCCCGTAAATAAAATTAGTGTTTTTCAAGAATTTTCTTTCATTACGAATTAATATAATGTCATCAGTACGAAATTATTTTGAAGTAAAAGGTAAATTTTAAACTATATAGTGTACAAGAAAACATTATCATAAAGAGATATCGGTATTTTTCTTGTTGGAGTTTATATAAAAATTAAAAATCCAACTACATAATCGCGAAGTAAGAAAATTAAACAAATTTGAATCAATATTTTCAAATTCAAATAAATCACATTTTTAAGCCACCTATTATTAACACATCATTTATTTTGGTGCAAATCCTTTAAAAGATCCGTGACTGTCAATTTTTAATTTTTACGTAGTTTAAGATCCCCAGTGCGCTTTACCTAGATACATGAGAGCTATTAGTCATCATTTCATTGAGTAAGTCAGAAAAGAGTATATCAAGAAATAAGTAATGTTGCAAGTAATGTCGGAGAAAGTTTTAAAATGATATATATGAAAATGCTCACCAGAGACGTTAAATGTGGAGCTTAAATATTACTTTTTGAATCTCTTGATGTTATTATTAATGCTTCACAGTCTTTAATTGATTACACGGAATTTTAAAGTTATTTTCCTCTACATTCTCTTTATAATTCAAGTTATATTCAGCAATATTGTTCACATTATCCTATTGCATATGCTCCTTGGTCCGTTTGTAGAGATGAAAGGAAGTCTCTATAATATATATTTTTAGCATTTTTAAATAGAACCTGAAAGCATTATTTCTTGATTATTTAAACCACAGAATTAATTTAAATTTTAGTCTGAAGATTGCAGGAAATCCGCTAAAATTAAAAACTAAAATTAAATTTTAAAATAACTTCTGTTAAAACATAGTTTTTGTAAGTCTTTCAAAGTTAGAGAAATGATTTCTTCAAGGAAATTTTCTTGACCACTTAAATTGTTTATTATAAAATGTAAGAAGTTTTTATATAAAACCAGATAAACTTTCATTCTTTGCTTCCAATATTGTGGTGTTTGTCGAAAATAATTGAATAATATAAAATTAAATTATGTGAAAATAAAAAAAATAACATTATGTTTTATCGAACAATAGTTTGACAGTTTTTTAAATGGGTTTTGGACATTGAAAATTAGTAAAGCCTCGACTGAATAAATTGTTAAATTTGCAGTCTTCTTATTTTGGTCTTTGAATTTATATCATTGTTTGTTGCGAACTTCTTATTAACAATCAAAGGTGGATCGGAGAATGTCCTGACTGAAGTGTTTTCAGTACAAAATAATTCGACAGCGATGCTCGGGACAAATAATATTACCCACAGGGTAAAGGTCCGTGGCGGAGCATACTGAACTGGTCCTCCGGACTACAATTATGTATCCCCATAATATTTAAATAAAACTAAACCAATGAATTTAAATTAAAGAACGTTACTTAATTGTAAATGGTGTTCAATGACTGATGGAATGGGAACGATTGAAGCTATCAAAAACTTAAAAAATACATTTATTACTTAAGTTAAAAACTAAATTATAAAATTAATTAATTTTCAAGGCTCAAAAATGTGCTGGGAAAAATATGGGGAAATACTCGGATCTTTAAATCTATGATTTTAATCGATGTAGTGTTTTTAAAAATAAACTTTACTTGTCGTCAGTTCAAAATATATATGTGTTTAAATATAATTTTTCGAAATTAAATAAATTTCATATATTACAAGTCTAATGGGGTATTAATTTATTTGTTTATTATTTATGAAATTTTCGATTCTATAATATTGGAATGCCGTCATTTTTGAAAAGGAGAAGAAATTTACATTTAATAATTTTTGCTAACCACAGAAAACTCATTTATTCTTACCATTTTCCAGGGAAAAAGAGATAATCTCTAATGTACCAAAACAACCCCCCTTGGGCATTTTACCTGACTAATTCAACTGGGTTTTGAATGGGTTTTTTTCTTGTATTTCATCAAGGAACAAAATTATTTTTTCCATTTTTCTTTTTGAAGAAAATTAATAAGTTTTTGTCAAATAAGTAAAATAAAATGCATATTTTTGGAAAATTTAAATAAATTTAAAAAAAAATCAAATATTAGTTTAAAATTAAAAATCTCTATTATTATTATTATTAAATTTAATATATTTATTTCCTTTAATCATAAAAATTATACCAAAAAAAACGTAGCAATAAAACTCCATGAAACAGATGAATGAATATTTGACTAATTGAATGAGTTGTGATGAAAAATTTAGGAAATCCCTTTTTATTTTGTTCTATTGATGGGCAATATCTGTCAGAACAGTGACTAAACATAAGTTTATTTTTATGAAACCGGTGAAATTAATTTTATTTTTATATTCAGTTGAAATGCAACCGAGTGCAATTTTCCCAGTAATCAGCTTACTGTTTCTTTCTATAGCTTGTGGTTGCGCCATCCTCAATCAGACTTGCTTACAAGTTGAAAAAATGATAATGGTTGCCGGAGCAAATTTTGTCATTTCTGGTTAGAGAATTTTGCATTGATATTGTTCATTTGATAAACAGTTTTATTATGCTGCTGGAAACTTGATAATTATGGAATTTTAATATTTTTGATATTTACAATAATAATAATATTACTAATAATAATAATAATAATCATCATCATCATCATAATCACAATCATGATTGTTACAATTTTAGTGAGCTCACATAAATTTTTGAATTTTACTATTTAAAATCTTTCAATGACATTTTCAAAATATTTCATACATTAAAATATAGCGCAAGAAATTTTAGAGTTAAAAAATATTTTTTTTATAAATTAAAATATGGGAAAATTTAAGGGTTGAAAATATTTTAAATTAAAGTCTTAAATGAAATTTTTATTATTGAAACATTATTATAAAAATGCAAATTTTATAAGAATATAATATTAAAAGGAAAACTTTAGTTTAAGATTTTTTTTAAAAAATAATACAGTAATACAATACATTTTTTTAAATAATAAAAATTATAACACAATAATTTTTCTTTTCAAATTCTGAATGGCACAAAAAAAAATGATCGATTGTTACTAAAAAGCAGTAAAGAAGAAATATCAGTTACTAATAGCAGTAATTCAGAAATCCGCCCCACGTTTTTGGTTAGGCATAAAATTTCTCACATGTCTAGAAAAAAATTATTTTCCTCTTTCTAGTGCATTGGTAATGCTTGAAAAACGTGGTTGTTTTTATAAAAAATTTTTTTATTAATAATATTATTTTGAGATATGCTCCGTATACTCTTTCATCTTCAAAGGCCAAATTGAATAGAAAACTTTGTTTAACTGAAATTGTTCCCACTTTATTTTTTAACTCCGCGACATCATTATAAGGTGTGTATTTCCATTTTTGGTCGATCTGAAATTCAATACTGTCGATTCAAATGAGTTGCCGGGCAAACGGAACGTATTCCCTTGTCATTTATCCGGTTCCACAACCGACATTGATGACACCCAAATAATTTTCAATAATCGAAATTCTCTTTGATAATATCGAGAGAACATCCCCCAGTCGTTGTCTCTACAATTTTCATTGGAATTCATTGTTAAGGAGTTGCAAGAAATTTTGTGTTATAAATTCAAAAATCAATAACAAATATTTTTTTTAAAAAAAGACTCGATCGAAATTCAAATTTTATTTTTAAACTAAACAAATTTTGCTAAGCTACGATTTTGACAAACTAATTAAAAAAATTAATTTTCTCAATCACACAATAAACAGTTCATTTTAATACAAAACAAATTTATAATTCAAAAATATTTTTTTATAATTCAATCTTGAACAATAATATTAAAGAAGAATATACCTAATATTGTAGCAAAATTTTATTTTCTGATTATTTATTCTTTGGACCTTTTCCATTCTAAAATGCGGAAGTAAACATAATCTGATGGTGAATGGTATATAATTATAATGGTATTATATATAATGGTATATAATTATAATAAAGCTATTTTCTTATAAAAATTAGAAAGTAGTATTTACTAAATGAAATATCAACAAAAGCGCTCAATGTTATTTAATTTATAAAATTATTCACAGAAAAATAAGTTTCCTGGACATTTCTCACTGAAAAACTGCAAAACGAGGACATATGGTTCAACTGAACATTGATCGTGGGTAAAGTTCTTTCAGACTCAAAAATAATTGAAAGGATTTTAAGTTTGTAAAATTAGTGTAAACCAATCGGAACTTTAACTTAATATGAACTGTAAATATTTTTAAATATTCAAATTATTTTTTATTATATTATTTTTAATACTTTTTATTATGTCTCTAATGAGCTTCCAGGGAATTCTTATAAATCATTTCGTGATCATTAGAACTTCAAGTGATTAAATTTACATTGATTCGAAGATTATAGGAATATAGTGCTTCAGAAAACGTTTATCGTGACAGTAGTTTTATTTATATATTTTTTGAAATATTATATTTATAATCCTGATATTCTTTTCGAATATTATAGAGGAACGTCTTGTACTTTATAAATCGATGAAAATCTATTCTAAGGTTTGAGTAACAATCATGGCTCTTAACCATACTTGTCCGGCCTGGGAAACCTTTTTTGCCATTTTAATACTTTCAATATCTTAAAAACTGTTACAAAGGGTGACCCGACATAAGCGTTCCGACAAAACCGCCCACCGATATTATTTCTATTCTGCATTATGCACACTCTGCAATGCTTCGTTTATAGCTGAATTTGGTCCAGGGGGATTTTCAGTTACCACTTCATTTTCACCATTATTAAGTAAGCTTAGTCGACATCTACAGTTTTTTTAGTGCAACTCCATGATTCGTAATCATCTTTATTTTTATGAGTAAGTTTGTAAGGATAATTATCTTTCAAGCACATTTCTTTATGCTTCTGTGAAAATATTTTCTCCATGTTTCGTATTTAGCTGTATAAATTTAAATTGCGTTTTTACTCAATCATTATTTAGACAGATTTATCAAAAAGTTTTTTTGTTTAAATTTTTACTGAAAGTATCGTTATATCCACTATAATTATATTGTTTAAATCCCAAATAAACAATTTTACAAAATTTAAAAAAAAGTTATATAATATCTGGGAAGTAAAAAGTATAGCAGTAGTATAGCGAAATAATGATACTTTCAGTAAGAATTTAAACAAAAATAGAAATAATGTTTAGGCGCTCTTGTCGGAACCCTTATATAAGGGTGCTTTTGTTGGTAAAGCTTTTTTCGGGGAGCTTTTGTTGGTGGGCGCTTTAATAATTGGTCGCTTTTGTTCGGGTACCGTTAGTAAGCTTGCTATCCCTTTATCATAGTGTTTTCAATAACTGATTTCTAAAAAATAGTTCCAAATTTTGTTCTTACTAACTAATATTTAATGTATGTTTTTTTGACGTTACGAGTTAATTTACAAATACAAAAAATGACCGGTTTTTAAAAAAATTCTACCCCAAGTCAGGTACCCATTGAATGATGCATGAATTTTTGATTTTTAATATTTTAAAAAAATCGTTGTAATTTAATTTTAAAAGCAAGGCATTTTTTTTCAAAATTCTAAATATTTTAAAATCTTATATAAATGAACTTATTTTAAGAGCTATTTTGGGTGCGCCAAAAATTTTAAGGGAGTATGTACGAATGAAATATTATTTAATCATGGAATTAAATTTTTATTGCAGCTGTATCACCCCGATTTTTCGATCTATTTCCAAATTTCGGCAATCAATTTTCCAATAAACAATAAAAGTTAAAAAAAACATTTATAAATAAAATTCACTATTAGGTTTATAAAAAGTGAAAAAGTGGTTAAGTTCAATTTACAAATTAGGTTTTTTATTTCATCTTTTAAACTATAATAATGATGTATTCTGGCATTATCCATAATAAACACTGGATGTTGACTTTGGTTGACTGAATTTTTTTCAGTTCAAGAAAGACGACTTTAAAATGTTTATCTCTTCTTGCTTTGTCATGGATTTTGTAAAACATCCTTTTTATAAACAATTTTATTCATGGTAGCAAGAACACGATTTTTTCTAGTTCTTACAGCAGTAAAATCTACATTTGCAGAAAAACCCAAAAGACACCTTTCTTTTTTGGTCTTTTAGACACTGTAAAACGAACTTCATCTAAGAAAATTAGTATTTCAGCCCTTTGAGTTACCTTATTTTAAAATTTAATATTTATTGGAAAATGGACTGCAAAAATTAGAAAATTGGTAAAAAAAATTGAAAATTAGATTGAAAAACTTTATTTTTTATTTTAAAATTATCATTATATTCAAATTTATTAGATTATGAAATTGGGTGGAAATTATGATTAATGCAGTGGAATATCGAAGTTTTATAAAGTTTTATAAATTTTATAAAACAAATGGTGAGGGCTTTCCATTTGAGACAGTCACTTTTTAAAGACCAAAGGACTAGACATCAATATGCATTTTCTGAGAAAATTAAAGAAAAGTGTGATTCTTTTTTGCCAGAAGACAATCGGATTACAACGAGAGAACTGAATGATTCTAAGAATGTGAGTAAATGAGTCATTTAAGCGATCATAAATGAATTGAGGGTTAGACAGCTAGTGGCTAGATTTTTGTTCCTCTATTTTTCATCAGAGATTTAGGAGATGCAAATCAATTGCTTTCAGGTAAATATTATTCATTTCTAAGGGCATGTTAAGGCACTCCTGTGAAACACTCCTACAAGATGAAACTCTTCTTAGTCTGCATATGTCAGAGTTTAAGCGTGATTCAAATGAGTATAAATTTCCATGAAAATTTTGTTCCTTCAAGATGAGATATGTGTAAAGGGCCGAAAATGAGACCTAATTGAATAACACAAGATTGATTCAATGAAATGTTTTTGGTCCATTACTAATATCAATAAATAACTAACTGTAATTGAACGAATTAATAATACATCTAATATAAAAAACAAGTAAAATATTTTTTATAACAAAGAAGTAAAATAACATTGTTAAAGAAGTAAGATAGACCCCAATAGATAGAGTCTGATGATACCATAAATGATTAATTAATAGACACCAACAGTAAATCATAATAGTTCGTAGTAATGTTTTTTATATTCTTTATATTAGCTTACTTTCTAGGTATGTATCTATAAAATTTAGAAGCCTATTTTTGAAGGCCTTTTAATCATATTTATTTATTGATATTTATTGATATTTATCAACTCTTATAAATGAATCAATCCATATTAATAACATACAAATACCTATAGTCACAGATGAAGGAGGTTACCGTTATCTCGGAGTAGACTTTACCAGAAAGAC
>MQRK01136777.1:0-13821 GCA_001938485.1 Girardia tigrina | reverse complement strand
TTTATGCTTCCTTGTACCTCTGCCTAGGCCTAAAATGGATGTGCATTTTGTGTAAATTTGCACATTATGCTAATTATATAGAAAATGGATCAATATATGAAAATTCTAATTGCACACTTCGATTTAGAATCAAAATGTGTATGAAACACATGATATCGATTTTTAACATTAGCACTTTTAAAAATTTTTATGTATTGATTTTTGTACTTTTACACACGTGCAATTTGAAAAGCACTGTGCTAGCACATTAGAACTGTGCGGCACAATGTGCACTATCGATTAGCACTTTCAAAATATCGATTAGCACATTTGGACACTGTGCAGTGATCGATTAGCACTTCTTTCTACGGTCCTTAGTTACGGGGTGACGGTTGCTATGGATACGGGAACCGTAACCATGGTTACAACCGCCTTGGATCACTGTATCCGTTGCTAATGAAAAACGTCCCTTGGTTACCGTTACCCAGTGAACCGGAACCGTTGCTATGGTAACGGTAACCGTTGCTAGGGTGATCGGGACCGTTGCTGCCTAGGCTGTGGTGATCGCGACCGTTGCTAGGGTACCGGGAACCAATCAGAGGCGTTGTCAAGTGAACCGGAACCGTTGCTATGGTAACGGTAACAGTTGCTAGGGTGATCGCGACCGTTGCTAAGGTGATCTAAGGTAGGGAGGGAGAACTCTCATTTTAACACTACTTTTCTGCATCGGATAAGTGGAGTTCATTTTAGCCATGAGAGGGGACAACAACGACGGCTGGAGAACTTACTCTCCCTCTAACTTGTCAGAATACAATAAAATTTAAGGTTAGTGAAAGTCAATTATAAAAGAAAATCGATATTTACAATACATTTATTTAGGATTATTAGACCAAATAAAACGTAAATAATAATAAAAAATCTAATTACGATTTGATATCCGGAGAATGGTCTATCGGCAACTCGAACTATCAATGACAATAAAGATTCGGGATTTCCCGCTTGGAATTTATGTCACTTCTCGCTAATTTGTCGGGTAGTCGTTAACTGTTCTCTCGTCCTTGTGTGACGTTTGATGTCCGTTCAAGGGTTTTCTAGTTTCGATTGTTCTCAATAGAATGTCAATGAGTCTTGCGCGTTAAATTTTTTGTGCGTCAAAACCGCTCCCAATTGTTCAATTCAGCAAATGGTGCTTTCTACTGCAAATGATGGTTATATTTATACCACCGTTTTCTACATATTGTTATTCCTTCTCATTGTGGCAATATCTCATTGGTGTTGTCTACGATTTCTGCGATTTCATTCGCCAAGGTCTGCAATACATGCCAGTTTCTGTCATTCTCAGACCGCGTGATTAGCCTTATTCACCTATGAATCATGCTGATTCATAGCATGATAGTTTTCAGAAATGGCGGCTGACTCACGTAAGTTTTTTAATTAATCTTTGTATTTGTTAATTAATTCTCCTAACTTTACAGGGGTATATCTTCGTCTGGGAGGTCCTATCAATTTGCGGATTTCGACCAGGGATGCGGCTCAACGAGAGCTTCCTGTGAAGGTTCGGCTGGTCTCGCAAGTCTTTCAGGGAGCTCAGTAGGCAATTTTGTTCATTTTCGGGTTCGTATTAATTAATTCGATAATTTCTCAGGTTAATGGCTTTTTTCCAACTGATGGGGACCTTCTGGTGGGCCGCGATGCGAGGGAAGGAGCCGCTCGATCCTGCTGCCACCGTCAAATACATGTATTTCATGTTATTCCTTCTCCTTTTTCTTTTCAACGTTCTGTAATGTGATATTACTTCTCCTTTTCCTTTTCAACGCCTTGTAATGTGATAAGTTTATTAATAAATGTATTCTAGTGTTAAACGTCTCTTTTCTCTTTTGTAAAATATCTTAACGCTGATGTGGATGTAGATATGAGTTTTCGACCGCAACATAATTTAAATTTTATACTTTAAGTATAATAAATTACAGCTTAAATTTTTTAAAGAAATTAAATCCCAATCTGTTTTTTTATTTAATCATACATTTGTAACTACTATTATAAATTAATTTTCTTAAAAATAAACTTCTTTAATCATTCAAACTATTAAAAAAATATTCATTTTTCACAGAAATTAAATTATTTTTTAAAAACTAATTTTTACATATAGTAAACTCTTTAATAATTCTACAGTCTGAGTCATATAATTATCACTTTTTTAAATAAAGCCCTATCTTTTCTATTATTTAAGATATATCTCTGTAATTTAGTATATATATATATTACTCATGTTATATAACAATATTTTAAATAAAAGAAATTAATATGATAGCTATAATTGAAAAAAAACACAAAATCATTATTTTCACCATTTTAGGCTGGTGAAAATGGTGGTCTTCGAGACGAGCAACATCGGAGAAAGTGAACCGGTCCTCCTTAGGGCCACAATCGTTGATTGTAACTGGGAATTTATTTACAGCAGCGGCATCAATCGATCAATCAATCAGTCAGTGTGCGCATCAAGCGCGCCCATGTAGCGATACGAGCGCGCGCAGCGGACTGCGAGCCGGATCAGTCAGTCCAGGTCGACTGCGGCGACAATCGAGTAAAGCGAACGATCGATCGACTGGCGGACGACGGGTACCTGCACAACTGGAGGCACGAGCACGCGATCTGGTAGTTTCTGGCCAACAATCGATCGATTGTCTCTATTTGAAGCCAGCGACGACGACGATGGCGGAGGAGCAGCGGGAGAACAGATCGATTCGTCCTCGTCGTCGTCGTCACTAATCTCGATAATCGATGATTTCTCGGATCGATCGCTGTGATTATTGATCCTATCGAACGATTGATCGTCGTAGATTATCGGTTGATAGAGCGTCGATAAATCGATTATATTGTTGCGACTATTGATTAAAGGCGGCATCGGCGGTGGTATTTCATCGTCGTCGTCCGATAAAAAATCGATCGTTTCTCTCGGTCAAATCGATAATCGATCGATTCATCGACTCGTAATCGAATCAACACGCGGGATGAACGATTTTAGACGGCGTCGGGAAGAGCGTCTCCAAATTCGATATCCCGTCAATCGAATATCGATAATTATCGATCGATTTTTCAATAACCGATCAATATTTGTCCATTTTCGTTGATATAATCTTATCCTTTACTGTACGCCGATACAATTCTCTCTTTAACATTCTTAGAAACTCTGAAAAATGAGAAAATAAATCAAGTAAAAAGTTTAAACATCTTACGATTTTCGTTTCTTTTTAGCAGGAATGTCATGAGAAACATCCATTGCTGGTTCAGTATTATTGTCTGACGCCGAAAAATGGTTTTCAATTCAAAATTCATTTTTTTAAACTTTACTGAGATACTGCTGCTAAAAGAGCCTTAAATTTTTAAATGACCCTAAAATGTTGTGTGTTTGATGTTTGTATGTATGTGTATATGTGTGTATTTGTGTGTATATGCTTGTGCGAGTGTGTGTAACTTAAATGCTTATAGTAAATGTTATTGTTAAAAGATCTTCAACTATTATTTTACTGGATAATTATATTCAACCAATTTTTTAAGGTTAGAATTTCGTATCCGGCTGTTGTTAAATGAAACGCACTGTATAGTAAACTCTTTAATCATTCTATCTATTACAAAATAATTTTTTTTTAGAACTTACATTATTTTAAAAATTATACGAGTAGGGGGAAAATGGGCATTTTCCCTCACCCCCGTGGGGGGTAGCCCGTTACCATGGCAACGGTCGCAGTTATCATAGCAACGGTCGCGGTTACCATAGCAACGGTTCCGGTTCACTTGGAAACGCTCCTGATTCGTCCTTAGTACCCTAGCAACCGTTCCGGTTCACTTAGTAACGGTAACCAAGGTCTCAGTTACCATAGCAACGGTAACCAAGGAACGTTTTTCATTAGCAACAGATACAGTAGTTCAAGGTGGTTGTAACCATGGTAACGGTTACTGTATCCATAGCAACCGTGACCCTATCACTAGGGAGCGTAGAAAAAAGTGCTAATCGATTCCTGCACTGTGCCCGGATGTGCTAATCGATAGTGCACATTGTGCCGCACATTTCTAATGTTGCTTTTTAAGTTGCACATGTGCAAAAGTGCAAAAACCAATACATAAATTTTTTTAAAAGTACTAGTGTCAAAAATCAATATCATGTGTTTGATGTATATTTCGATTCTCTATCTGAATGTGCAATTAGAAATTTCATATATTGATTTACATAATATACATATGTTACGTATGTATTATATTATTGTTATATATTATATACAATCACTATGTGTATCATCAACTATTTACTGAAGAATCATCACAATATCAAACATTAATATTAGTATATTAATGTTATATACATATAGTACATTATATACATTTATATTATTGTTACATAATATATGATCACACGTTGTGATCATATAGTGATTCACAACACAGTCAACACAGTTCAAATGTTTCTATGGTGTTTTAAACGTTATATATTATATTATTATCTATTTGTATTATTATATTATGGTTATATATCACACTGAAACTTGATTCATCAATGTGAATGCAATATAAGTGTTATATGTAGCACTACGCCTAGGCAGGCTATTATATATATGTAGTGTGTAAACTATTTATAAGTTTTGTAAGAATGTATATATAAAAATTTACATAAATTACTGAAAAACATAGACAAATACATGATTTTCATGTAAAATCATGTAATATATGCATTTTTCAATGATAAAGACATATGTAATACATGTCTTATAGTATAATTACCTCTAGTCATATATTGATAAACATAACATAAAGCGTAACAGACTACATATCTCTCATATCCATATATATTTTATTTTTATATCAGTCACAAATAAATTGAACCAATCCCAGAAAAAATACACAACATCACAAAATTACAACCACCAAGAAACGTTTACGAAATCAGAATATTTTTGGGAATAATCAATTTCTTTCATGATTACATTCCGCATTGTTCTGAACTGTTAGAGGATTTTAACGAGCAGATTAAAAATAAAAAGAAAAACGAAAATATCACTTGGAACGACACACTCGAAAAACAATTCAATAAAATTAAAAAAGAAATAAATCAAATAACCGAGCTCGAAATGCTTCAAAGCAAATGAAAACTAAATTTGACAACCGACGCATCAAACATAGCATTAGGAGCTGTACTAGAACCGGAAATAGAAAACAAAACATCACCTTTAGGTTTCTTTTCTCAAAAACTAAAAGAAGAAGAAACTAAATATTCGACTTACGACAGGGAACTCCTGGCAATCATCAGAAGCCTAAAACACTTCAAACACATATTAGAAAGCAGACAATTCAAACTATACACAGACCACAAACCACTAACACATATGTTTAACATGAAAGATCCAAGCCCACGTCAACTACGACACATCAATTACATCTCACAGTACAATTTGGATATAATACACATATCAGGAAAGTCAAACATTGTGGCCAATTATTTGTCTTGAACAGAAATAAAGGATATCCACTTCAATGCATTTATCAACATCGATGATATCAAAGACAAACAAGAAGAAATAGCGAAAGAATGCAAATACAAATCCCTAGAAATAATCAAACACGAAGGTTTCTTTTATGACAACAGCATACAACACAACCAAAGACTTTTGATACATCTCCAAGTTTTCTGCCCACACATGAAGAAAGTCATCAAAAATTTCGTAGATAACTGTTAGGTTTGCAATTTCAACAAAACAAGCAAACATCCAGAAATTAAAAAGATAGATTATCCGGAAACAGACAAACTAGAAACCATACACATTGACATTGTTGGTCTACTACCAACAAACAAAAACATAAAGTATCTTTTAACAATGATAGAGAGAAACACGAACTGGTTCGAGGCAATCCCTATCAAGGATATAATGGCTGACACAATTGTAGAAAAACTAGAATGGGATTGGATCAGCAAATATGGACCACCAAAGAACATAATAAGCGATCAAGGTAAACAATTCGAAGACGAACTATTTAAAGCTTTATGGAAGAAACACAATATAAACAAAATAATAACAACCCCATATAACCCACAATCTAATGTAAAAATTGAACGTTTTCACAGAACGTTAAAAGAAACACTAAGAACCAAATGCAATGATCATAACTGGCTCGAAAAACTCCCCGAAAGGGGAATATTAATCCTTAAATACACTTTAAGGATCAAACCAAACTCTAAATTCAAAAAAATCCCCATGGGAAAATTTTTTGGAACCCTAGGCACACCATATATAATTAATAAATACATACGCCACAAAATGACACAAAAAGCGGATTATCAATAAAAAAGGAAAGTTTCCAATTGACGAAGAAAAATGCGAAAGTCACCAAGCTTTTGTAAAAGAAATCAATCCAAAGAACTTTAGAAAAAAATTTAAAGGACCCTACAAAATCCTGAAAATACAAAATAACACAGCACTCATTGAAATTAATGGAACAAAGAAATGCATCAACCTAAGAAGAATTAAAATCAAACCTAAAAAAAGAAAATACATAAGAAAGCATCGACCAATGAAACAACAAAATATCATTAAAACTATTAAGCTCCACTTTTTTTTGGCGGGGACTAACGTAAAACCAGTTAATTCAATACAAAAATAAAAATCAAAATAATTTTTATTTAAATAAAACAACATGAATAAATAAATGAAATAATTTAATTTAATTAATTTAAGTCAATTTAACCCTTTTAATTTAATCATTTAATTGTCCTTGTTTTTTCATTTTCTTTGGCCTACTAAAATTAAACAACAAAAGAATGAATATAGGAATCAATCGAAATTGATTAATATAAATACCTTAGTAATAAATATTATTCCATGGATTTTCAACGTCAAGCCTATAATCCAAGTGTTATAACTACGCTCAAGTTCTATTCTGAAGCAATTTCTGGTATATCCATACGAGAAAAGCAAGACTAATAACACTATTGTCCAAGAACTCAAATATTTCCTACAATTTACCATCGAAGTCTTCATCAAATAAGACAAGAATAGTTCTTTCCAACAAGAATTCCAAGAACCTTTCATCAAATTAAGGTGGTTTTATTGTACTCCATTATCTCCAACAATATTCTTAAAGAAGAAGCCTTTGAACATAAGCAGTCAGAGATATATTAACTATTCTTATTTCCCTATCAAGCCTGATTTCTGTTTATCTTGATATAACACTCAATACTCTTGATATATTTTTTTCCTTCTGTTATAGTTTAAAATAAAGTTTAGTTACGATAATAATTGGTCATTATTTTTATTTTCGTATTGACTACGAAACAAGTTCACCTAACATATCCGGTTCAGTTAGCTTGTTTCTTGTAGGTTGATACAACAGCCATGTTTCTCGTTCCTGATGAATGATACGATTGAATTATAACACAACTATTGTTTATTTTAGAAATAAAATTCTTGATAAAACCGATATTTGGAACAGTCATTGCAGGAGCACCATCCGTACAAATAGCCACAAGCTTTGAAAAATTCACTTGAGCTAAATTTTGCAGGTATTCATACACAACATCCCATATATCTACACCATGCATCTGTTTTTTCAAAGGCAAGAATGCCAGAAATTCTTCTTTCAAGCCAGCCCCGCAAATACATCTGGTAATAAGAGTCCCTTGAGCGCACTCATCCAAAGCTATAAAAAAAGCCGAGGTAAATCTGTAAATCTGAAATTTTATGAAAAATGATATATTTGGCCATTAGGTCACTACGGTCACACATTGTTCTTGGTGACAAGGAAATTTCTTTCACTCGGGTAACAATTCTTTCATGATCATTGAAGTCTGAAATATGTGCTCTATTTACAATATTATTTCTTTTAAGCACTACTATCATAAGTTCATTCTTATTATAGAATTTTTGAAATTTGTATTATTTATAATTTCAATTTTTAACGCATAATTTTCCCTAATTTCGTGTGAATCAAGTGGGTCGAGATTCATATGAACCCTGCCTTACATGTAACATTAATATGAATAAAAACATAAAATATTGCCACAATAAACATAACTGACCTGTGGAAAAACTATTTTAAAATGTCATCAATTTTACTCATCATCTTTCTTTTGCTAAATAATTAAAAACTTAAACAATTTGTTTACAAAACAAGTGAGAGTCCTTCTAAATTTTACATATGCTTACTTTTTCTATAATAATATTTGCTGACTTTCTTTCAATGTAAAACAACTTGCAAAATAGCGAAAGATAATAAATGAAACTTTATCTCTGATTTATAAAATTATTTTTTGCTTTATCAGAATGACATAAATGTAAATAGTTGTATGTAATCAGTAAAGACGCTGACAAAAATATTGAAAACGATGAATGATTTTAATTCAAATTGAATATTTTCATTTAGGGAAAACGACTTCTTTTCAGTTTTCAAATAATTTTGTACTTTTATTTTATTAAAACAACAATTTTAATCATATTATAATCAATGAACAAACGGTTATTATCCGGTTAACCTAGGTCATTTTGGTCACCAAAGTGCTCAGGTCATAAAATCATATTATAATCTTGTGATGTATTTAATCTCTTTTTTTGCCGTGGAAAAACCATAATCGCGTGTTCTTCTGCTTCCGTCTTTTCTTTCTGGCGGTTGCCACGATTTGGCAGTAATAGTCCACGTTGATCGTAATGGCTCTATCCCTGAGAATAACACCTTTATAGAATTTTCATTTCTATTAAGGCCTTTTGCATTTCAATTTAGGCCATTGGGGGTAATACTTGTATTTTTGTATTTCAAATTGGACTTTTTATATTTCAATTTATACCTTTTTCTTAAGAGCAAAAAATTAAAATAAATTAAACAAATCTCATTTATTTTTCCACAATTTCCCTTCTTAGTCTGAATTCATTAATGTAAAATGTAAAATCAGACGATACAAAAAATAAAAATAATATTTAACGAAAATGACTAAATTGAAATTTAAAAAAATCAATGAAAAGATTGATTAATTAAAAAGTCTTTAACAATAAACATTTTTCTGTGGATTTTTATTGTCCAGCCATCAATCCAAGTTTTGCAGTTGCCTTCAAGTCAAAATCCAAAACAATTCYTGTMCATCCATACCAGACAACCAAGACCAATAAGAATCTTATTCGAATTTGCGAATTACCCTTCAAAAAACTGTTAGTGAAGTATATTAACTATCGTTGTCTCCAATCGGACCCAATTTCTGTTAATCGTGATCTAACAGTCAGCAATCTTTTTTTTCTTTCTGTTATAGTTGTGAATAAAGCCTTTATCACGTTAAAAATTGGTTTTTTTTATTTTTGTATCGATAACAAAACAAGTTCACCAAACATTTACGGTTCGGTTAGCTTGTTTCTGGTAGATAGTTACAATACAAAACAACATTTTAGTAAAATAATTCTCACAATTTCTACTGGTTTCAATTTCAAATCCATTCTGAATACCACTTAACAAATCTTCCTCATTATTACATACCAGCGACTTTACCTGCCCTTCCCTGTTATGAAAAGCTATTTTCAATAGGATTTAAAAAGGAGCTATACAGAAGCAAAACAGTAAAATAAAACCCACAGCTTCCACCGATTCTCTAATGATCCTCACTTTGTGGATGGAAGCATAGTCCGCGATAAAAATGAACTTCACATTCTTATGTTCCCTTTTCAGTAAATCAATTAAACCATCCAAAAACTCTCTGAAATCCGCTGCTCTGAATGCTCGGTCTATGATGTCACACTTAATCAACCCTTGACACGAAAAGCAGTACATACACTAAAGTTTCGTTACCTAATTGCCGAAACTACCACATTTGCAGGTGTTCCACGTTCTGAACAATCTCTATTTCGCCGAAAAGATTCACAAAATCCTACTTCGTCGATAAAAATGAAGTTTGGGCTTGGATGCTCTTTTGTCAAATTATCGAATTATAAGGAATAATCATACTTTTTTTCAATCGCTTCATCCGTACTTCTGGTTTCTGGAATCAGAGGTTTGCTTTATCGAAAAATTAATGAGGTCTAAATTGGCTTTTATTGCATTTAAGCACAACCGTACATTAAAACTTTCAAAGGTTTTATCCTGAAGATGTATTAATGTATGTGTACATTGTTCATTTAAAAGTTTTTTCATTAGCGTTCTCATTTCTGCTGTACATTTAATAATGTGCGCACCCCCTTAGTCAAAATAGCAGTTGAGCCTGTTTCTACAAACCTTTTAATAATGTTCTAAAATCTTAGATTTAGGCACTGAAAGATTTAAAGCAATTTGTGGAACACTGTGATTATTTGTGTTCGGGATTCAATTGATGTTATTGTTATTATTAGGCACGGAATTTAATGACATTAAAAATCAAAAAAATAACTCTATTTTATTTCCTCTCTTTCCGGGTGAGATATTATTTTGTTCTTCCCCTCTGCCAATAGAGTCACCACTCTGTTATCAATGATTATTATTATTATTATTAATCGTAGTAAATAGTAGGTTGGTTATTCTTGTTCCTCCGCAGCTTATTCCAACATCGTCTAGATCTTCTACTGCTTCCATAACAATTCTCTCAAGAAAAATGTTGAACAGTGTTGGTGAAAGAATGCAACCTTGTCTTACTCCTACTGATGATTGAAACCAGTCACTAAATTGCTCACTTGTCAACACTTTTGTCTTTGCATCTTCGTAAAGGTTTTTTAATAATTCTCGTAATATGTTTTCCTATGTTGTGCTTATTCATAGTGCGCCATAGCGCTTCGTGCCACATCATATCAAAAGGTTGGTTAACTGCTCTGTAGTGCTGCAGTCTCTTCTGAAACATACCTGCATCAAACTGAGAACGTGCTCCACTTTGGGTGTGATTTTTCTTTGTAACACTTTCAACATAACCTTTTATGCGTGACTGATCAAACTAATTGTTCTAAAGTCGCTGAAATTTTTACTATTTGCTTTCTACGGTATATGAATGAGGATGGATTCAGTCCATTGTGTGGGCCAAACTCCACCGTTTAAAATTTTGTTACATATTGCATGGAGAATCATCACATTATTTTCGACTCAATTCAGAATTAGTTATGTTATCCATAATTTTGCATACAAAATTTGCAATAAGTTTTCTATTTACTACTTTCTATATCCCAAAGATGTTTTTTGTCTAAAATTTTAATGTGTTATCTTTTATAAATCCCCTTTTAATAATTATTTCAATAAGATTATTTTAAAATATCTAAATAAGAATTATTAAACATCTCAGAATACAATAAAATGATCAAACCAAGTTTAAATTAAAACATTTTTTTCACTTTGCTTATTTGTCAAAAGAAATTACTAAATTAAATGTGAACAAAAAATGGAACTTGAATGTCTAGAATTTATTTATTAAAAGGAAGTTGTTTCAAACACTTCTAACGTTACACAGAGACATTCTTCTTTGATAAAAGTTTTAAAACATCTGACAAAAAAATAATATAAACTCTTTAAATAAATGTATAAATAGTGTTTTATTATTCATTTCAGGATTGAGACTGTGAGGAATTAGTTTAAATTTTCAATTCACCAAATAATTTATAAAATTTTTAATTTTAAGAAACCAACATAATAAATAATAATGTAAAATAATACGGCACTTAAAGTTTGAAAATCTAAAATGTAAAAAAATGATTTAAAAAAAACTATCTAATAATTAAAATAAACAAAATCTTAAGTTAAAAAGTTGTGCATAATTAAAACTGATATATTTTTTAATAGGAAATGCTTAGTAAAAATTTAAAATAGTGAAAGTTTAATAAATGTATAAAAAAGTAGAAATTTGATTTTAAAGAATAAAGTGATTTAATAAAGTGATTTTGGTGAAATGATTAAATTTACGAGAAGAAATTTGTTTAAATTTATATGTAGTTTTAGAGATGACCTTTGTAAGATAAATTTAGAAAATTAATTTCTGTATAAATATTTATTCATATAAATTAAATATATTAAAATTACTATATAAATTATCAATAAAAAACAATTTGTTGATTCGAAGCAGTTTTTTTGGGAAAAAATGAATTTAAAATAAATTTTCTTCTTGGTCGGTTTTCAATATTTTTTATGAAATTAAACTCTGGAAATATCCGTTAACAATACACTTTAGTAGTTTTCAAAAATAAATTTTTGTGTGAAATTATGAATTTTATTCTTGAATAAAATTAGCGAAAACTTATCATTTTAACTTTCGAGAACAATTTCAACAACTCCCAAATCTACAATCAACATTTTTTATGTAATCTTTTATTTTTACAATAAATAAATTTCATTTTTGTTATCTTTTTTGAAATACAATGCTTTTTTTCACATAAGTCTTTCTTTTTCAGTATTTACGATTACAGAAATTTATGTAATTCAAAATAACATTTTGGTGAGTGCAATCTGCACCACCAACTTCCGTCGTTGGAACGGGAAGAAAAGAAGAAATAGATTGAACATAAAATATATTGACACATAACACGAAAACACGATCCGAATAGGTAGGATAAAGACGTCTATCGGCATAATCATTGAGATTGATCCTCGTGTATCGTCTGGGCACATTTGAGTTGATGATTGAGAGTTTGTTGATGTCACTGACTGTAATTCTGGTTTGTGTCATGGTTGAATCCCGTAATTTATTTTGTTCTCCAATTTGCTTCAGTTAAACAAAAACATTATTTTTGTTTATTCATTTAATTTGTTGAATTTTTTATTGAAATTGATTTTTGTAATTTGGTATCGTGTTTTTTTTGAACACCATAAACATAAAACAGGAATGTTACTAAACACACAAATTTTCATAAAATATTTGATTCATTAGAAATTAGTTATTTACTTTATAACATAAGTCCTCTTTAACGTCACACATTTTCGACTGTTAATGTAGTTTGATATTCGTTTGGTTAACCAGGTTATGTGGTTACCGTACTGGTCTAAAATTGTCTGTCATTCTGCCTGAAGTTTCGCTTTTGTACAATTTTACATGTCGCAATGATTTGATTTCAGACTCAGTTAGATGCTGATTCAATAAGATCTGTGTGACAGTTTATTCACAAGTGGATAATAGCAAAGAACCGTGATAAGTGATATATTGATCGGTGTTCGGAATCATGTTGTGCAGCTAAAATCTTTTTAAGGATCTTCCATTTTGCCTTCCCCCGGTTGATAGAACAATATACACAAGTAATTATATGGTAAATGTGACTTTTACGCAATTAATCTCTTTTACTTTGGACATTTAAGCATCTTTTAAATTGCTTTATTTATAATGTCTCAGTGACTATCCTGTCATGATAATTGTCAAAATTTTTCATTAACACTGAAAATTCAGTTTCATAGTTAACTTTATTTCTATTTCTGCATTTTTTAATGTGATCGGGAATCGAGTTATTCCTACTCAATTGAGTGTGTTCCGCTATTCTAGTGCGAGATGACAATTTTTTTTCTAAATAACAAAAATACACACTTGTGGCATTTAAATTGATATACTAAATTAGTTTTGACACTAAATGGAGATGCAGTCTCCCCTCGTTAAGCAGCCATGTTTGGTTCCAGAAAAAAATGGCGGTTTAACGAAACCTCTTTGAACCACCATAATTTGGTGGCTTATCGATGTTTCAATGAATTATCTACTACCATTAGTTTTACTTATTTCTGACGTTATATAAAATCTATTAATGGGAATGATTTGGTCTTAAACCAACTTTTAAATTATGTCTTCAATTTTAACCCCGAATATCGTGTTATTTTTAGTGGTTATTCTCATTACCAACATTTCAAAACCACATATACCAGAAAATCTTGTATTTGTTTTAAATCAATACA
>MQRK01136743.1:0-10217 GCA_001938485.1 Girardia tigrina | reverse complement strand
ATTCACATTTGTCAGGGGCGATGCAGCTTGAATTTCTTTTGCATTTGTTTCTTATACAGGTGGCTGAAGTAAAAATATTTAAATCAATTAATAGGAAAACACTTATAATTGCATTTTAAAGTTATGCAAAAGATAAAACTAATTAAATACTAAATATGACTAGGACATCCTTTCTTTAATAAAACACTTTACTATTTTTGTCATAAAATAAATATTCATACGGTAAATATTAATATAGTCTATTAAATTAAATCATCATAATATCTAAATACATGATTTTCAACCAGGGTTCCCCCAGTATATTCCAAGGGTTCCGAAATTTCTAAGTTTCTGAATAAGAACAATGAACAAACAAATATTAAATTAGATTTCAAAAATCTATTTTATTATTATCATTTATCGTTTAAATATACTAAACTTGACATAAATAATCTGAATGCATTTTGGTTGATGGTTGAATATGAATATCCTACTATTGCTCATAAAGCGCTACAACTTCTCGTGCAATTTTCAACTTGAAGAAACTAGCACAATTGCTGATTGTGAAAGATGAACTTTGTGTCTCTCAGAAACACGACCGAGTCTTAGAGCTGTGCAAGAAGCACCTGGTTCAGATTTCCTACTGAGTTTTGATGAGAATAAATTTTGTCTTTTCAAACATGTACAATTTTGTTTAATTTCATCAACAAACATGTAAAATCTTAAATATTTCAATTTCATTTTAAAACATAAATGCTGTTTTCTTCATAAGACAATTAAATTATTGCACGTGAGTTCCTCGAGCTAAATGAATGTTTCCATAGGATTGCGCTCCAGCAAAAAGGTTGAAATCTACTTATCTAAATACGATTTATATATGGATTTATAAATATATTCAAGAAATGATAATGCTAAAAACAGTTTATTATTTCAAGATTGGTGGTCTCTGAAATTGGATTATCCTTCAAAAACTCATGAAACAAACATTTTTGAGATTTTCATTCTACAAAAAATTTTTCGATGAGGAACATATGAATGTAAACTTAGCTTAGTAAAATAAATGTATATTCTTGAAAAATTAGAGAGATCATTAATGACCTTTATAAGCCAAACAATCAGCTTACCTAACTGCGTAGAACTAATATTAAAATATGAATACATGAGGAGATACTAAGTAAGTTATAGGAGGGAAAAGTAATACTGTTCGGTTTCGTTTTAAATTAAATTTCATTAAAAAAATAATCCTTTAAATATTTTTTTGTTTCTTGTTAAATAATATTTCATATTTAAAGAAGAAATTTATTTAAGGAAAAAGAGAAAAAAATTAAATGAGATATTTATTTATATGAGGAAATGTATATATATATATATATATATATATATTCTTTATAATTAAAATTGGTTCAGATGAGATTTTGTTTAAACGAAATACGGTAACACCGTAATTGGCAGTTGTAATTGTTATAATAAAAATAAAGATTATTATAAAAAAAATCGATTTCTTATTTGATTCCAATTTTAAGTAATGGATAGAATTGGTAATTGCGCTCTGTTCTGCGTTTACAGTCGGGCCTCAGAAAACTTTATCGACGATGATGTGGCCGTGAATAAAATGATCGTTACGAGTTTCTCGGCTTTATCGACACGATTTCTGTCATCGCCATTCGATACCTGCCTCAAGTTGCAGAGTGGAGACCAAATATTCAGAAAAATACGTAGATATTCCCAAGTCGGTCGTCGCGTTCGGACGATTAATGAATGTATGTCTTTGTGTCATTACTATATATATTTATACAAAAATATAAATAATAATAATTATAAAAATAATAATAAAATTAAGGATAATAAAAACAAAAATAAAAACAATAAGGATAAAAATAACAAGAGTAATAATGAAGATAAAAACAACAAGAATAATAATAAAGATAAAAATAACAAGAATAATAATAATGGAGATAAAAATAATAATAATAAAATAAACGAAGATAATAATAATAAATTATATAACGACGCAATCGAACCCATTCCCCTGCCCTTGATGACCAGCGGGAGGTCAATATATGATATAAGCTTCCACTGCGCTGCTGCCGCAACAAATACATCATAATATCATAAAATTGTTGTGTATCTTGTTTTATATTTTTTGAATATACGAATCAAAACTAATGAAACTATGAAGGTAATAAGAGATTAATTAAATATTTAAATGGGACACAAATGTTTTAGACTTAAATTCTATGTATTCCATTTAAGAATTATTGTGACAAAAGAGACATATGAAGCGTTAAGACTTCTGTATAATGAAATTGACGTCTAAATTACACTTTCTAAATCTTTATTTGGGGTACTAAAGTCATGTAATGATAACGTATTTGGTTGAATAATCTCTAACTTTATTATACAAAAAAATTTCTTTTCAAAAATAAACATAAAATAAATTTTAATTGGCTTAATAATTTTATTTCTAATGTAACGCAAATTCTTTTCAAATCCTATGAAAATTAAATGTTCAGTGAAAAAATAATAATTAATAAAATATATTACCAATACAACCGAATGAAGTTGAGTTTATTCTTACGTAGCCGGGTTTACAAACGCAAGTATATGATCCGTCAGTATTAATACATTCTGTTGACTTTGGACAAATTCCTTCCTTCTGACATTCGTTGATATCTTCACAGCGTTGGTAGGGATTACCTTCATATCCTTGTTTACATTGGCAGGTAAATAACGTCGACGATGCTATACAGTGAGCATTGAGACCGCAAGTATTAAAATCACATAAGTTAATTTCTAAACAGAAAATAAAAATATTTTAATTATAAATATGTGATCTAACTTTTGCATATCTTACAACATTCTCCTGGAACTTTAACTTGCAAGAATCTATTGCAATTTAACTTCTTGCATTCTAGTTTCGGGTTTATACGTTTGCAAGTCAATGACCCATCCTTGAGAGGAAGTAAATTTACGTGAATAGGATTAAAAATATCAATATTAATATAGAGAAATTCAAGAATAATTTATTTATGTAATTTATTATGTAAAAGAGATATTTAATGAAAACCATAGTTTAAATTTAATACAAATTTTAAAATAAATAAATAAACCGCTTCATATATATTGTAACCGGCGGTAGATCAACATTAGCAAATAAGCACATCATTATTATAACTAATAATATTATTATTTTCAATTTGTTGTTTTATTCTTAATTTAAAGTTTTCACATCATATTTTGTGCTATACTTTTGATAAAACATATTTTTTCATTTGTAACGTTAAATGAGAACATAAATTATAAATAATTTTTCGATGAATTTCGAATTTACATGAATACCAGGATCCTCATCAAGAAGACCTTGGAAAATCATAAAAAAATGTTAGTTGAACTGTAAACCAGAATTTTTGATAACCTTCAGAATGGACAATATCTAAAAAATATTTAATAATATGTTCGAAATATTGCATAAAAAATCCTAAAAATTTTCTTTAGTAAAATTAAGGCTTGATAAATACTTGATAACTGAAGTGATTTGGGCGAGGGAAGTATTTTTATTTCTCTTTACTATCCTCTTTAAGTTAAGTTTTCCTCTGCTGTACGAAAGAAGAGGACGGCCACTTCTGGACAGTTAAGAAGTATCTCCTCTCGTTTTTAATAAACGTACTGTGTCAGTTATACTACAGGGTGCCCAGTATAAAACCAAAGGATTTTATGAAAACAAAATGTATTTAATTAAACACATGATTATGGTAAACAAATTTATATTTGCATACGTCTTCGAAAGTGTAGCAACAATGAATGTGTACAACAAGCTTATTTATGTAAATTACATATTGTTTACCTTTATCACGTGTTTAATTAAATCCACTTTGGTTTCATAAAATCCTTTGATTTTCTACTGAGCACCCTGTAGTTTTAGTGCGTTCACGTAAGTCAACTATCTGTTTCTGAGATTTTCAGCTTAAATGTCAGCTAATTATGCTTCCACACTGAGCTTCAATTATTTCACGTCCCTTCATCCTAAAAATGGCTTCCATGAACTATACTACATTTTAGATAAACTATATTTAAATGAGGCAACGCGGTAAATAATTGTTATTTGATTTTTTATTGATTTTTATAAATCTTTTGTTATATTCAACTATTAGACTTGTTATATAATTTAAAATACCACCGGGGGATATGATACTTTTTTCGAGGCTGGTGTAGTTCTAGAGGCATGGTAGACCAGTAAACCATCGAGTCTTTTCGTAGATAGCATGGTGCCGATTTGAATTTAACTTTTATAAATTTTTTACCATATTTTTATTTATGCTTTGATTTTAGGATCATGTTTAAAATCACTTTCCATTATCTTATCAAATGGATATTTATAATTTGTTGAAATAATAGTACTTTTTCGTTTTAAGAGAAAAAGTCTAATTAATATTTGATTTATTTTTGATTATTTAATTATTAATGAAATTGTTTTTACAGTAATTATATATACATTTGTATATAGTTGTCGATCGAGTAGTGTTGTTGAAGTTAACTATTAAGTTAATTAATTCAACCTACCTTTTCAATATAAGTAAAGTATATTATAAATAAAAAAATAATCAAGAATAATACAATGAGATAAAGCTCATTATTTTAATACCTAGGGGCCCAGACTGTTTTATTAAGCCTCACAGGTTATCTATTTTCCTTTACATCAGAAATGTACGACTTCAAGTAATTCATAAATGTTGTTTATTGTAGTTGTAAAAATAATGGATTTGCAAGTTTATCAAACCCACAATTCTTACTATAAAAAAATAATAGGTAAACAATGTTTACACTTGGTTAATTCAAAAGATTGAACGATATTGGATTAACCTAATAGTAAATTAATCGTTATTAAAAAAACAACAATCAAAAATAAAAAAATATATAACTCAGTTAAATGACGAACTTAAATTGGAAAAAATAACCTTTGACCAAAATATATCGTTCACAAATAAACTTCATCAACCGATTTACATAGATAAATATCGTCAATTAATTGTTAGGAGTGACTGATAATGATGTATCACAACAGGTAAATTGGATTGTCAGATAAATAGTTAAATAGAAAAATAGTCTGATTAATTGTCGTACAATTCGTAATTTTTAATTCATAAATATGTTTGCCATTCAATTATTAATTTTTTATCAATTTCAATTGGAATTGAAATTGAATAAATAATTTTAATGAAGTAATAATGTAAAAATAAAATGATATTCCTTCTTTCAATCTTTATTTCTTTTCTTTCTGCCTTTCTGTCTTTATTTCTATGATTAATTTCTCTTTCGTTCGTAAATTAATTTTCTTTCGATTATGATATTTTATCTGCTTCAACTTTTGGAGACGATTCAACTTTTTCTTTCGGGGTTTTTTTTGATTTTGTCTCTTCTGATAAACACGTAAATAAAACGATATAAAAAATATATAAACACAAACACAAATAATCTACTTCATATAAAATAAAAAAATATAATCGCTGTGGTTAATACATCGACACACGTGCAAGGCAATAACAAACGTGAAGACACACACAAAAAATAAGTAACAAAAGCAAACTAGCGCATCCAAAAGAAATAAAGAATAAATAATAATTCACGTACATGAAAACCTCACAGTCCGTTTGTTAAAATGAAGTATCACAGTAGTGAACACAAATTAACCCACATTCGTTTTAATAATTTTTCATAAAAAAATACTAAATTACTTACTAATTTTATAATTTTTCAAAAAAAATTAACCGACAACAATGGAACAAATTAATTCTGTAAATTAATTTTTTTAATTAAAAATATGTCGAATTAAACAAATTGTTTATATATTCACAAAAATATTGGCGCAATTTTTAAAAAATAAAAATTTTCATTCCTGTCATCAATCAAGCTTCATTTTTACTTTACTGTGTCAAATTGGTTTTGATATTGTTTTTGATTATCAATGAAAATTCGATTGTTTGTTCAATGAAAACCACGAGTTTCTCTAACACCAATGCATCTAATATCAACTTTCAAATCACTTCTCATCAATTTCTCAAATCACTTGATATTATCGACAAATATCCGGAAATAATGAAAAATGAAAGTTATTTCTACATTAATAATTCGTCAAGACAAAAAGCGACCGATTTTCGGAGAATGACATGATCGAGTTGTGATCTCCAGCGACAACACGCGATCAACTCCAATGTCGGTGCCAAGATTACTTGCGGGTGTGATGGTGGCCCTCACAGTATCCAAGCGACATCAAAATTCGGTAAATTATTACTGTTGACGGTGCTTTGCTCTCGATCCAATTCCCAGGATCTGTTTCCGGCGATCGGGCCTGCCGAAGTCCCACGAAGACGGCGCCCTCTTCACATTTATATTTGTTTCATATTTAATTAATTAAAAATATATCTATGAAATAATATTTCTTAAAAAATTAATTAAAAGAAATAGAAACAGTTATTAAGTTCTGAAATCAATTGTAAATTTAACCAAAAATTATTAATGAAGTTCACTTAAACTAGTAAAATTATCATTTCGGTTTGGATGTTCAACAACTGATACAACCAGTTGATAACTGGCAGCTCTGACAAAGTTTGATCCCACTCTTTCCTCACTGTCTTCTTCTTCCCGGAGATTATAAATATTTTTCATTAATGTCAAATGTTTCAATTAATAGTATGAAAAATGAAACAACTACGTAAATATATTTTTGAAAATATACTTACATTTGTTTTAAGTTTTTTTATAAATGTGCTTAGGGTATTTCCCAGTTTCCACATTTCCCCATTGTAAATAAATATTTTGGTGGTTTAAAGAAATATTATTTCGAAGACCGAGCTATTCAAATCAGCAATGGGCGTCAAAATATTCGGTCAAACTGCTTTAATCGACCCAAATAGTTCTTTATTCCCCTGTGAAACACATAAAAAATGTTACATTTAAATAACCACTCATTTTGTCACCCAAACTGGCTTGATTGAACAACTTGTTCGAGTTGTTGACCTAAAATCTCGACTTCGTATCGAACAAAGTGTTGAAAATTGCGATCGATTCATGGTTGAAATACAAAAGTCAGCACAGTCCCACCGATTATGGAACTCCATTTCAAATGGGACTAAATAAATAATGGGATTTGTGAAAAAACACACAGATTTTTTCCTAAATGGAATTTCAATCGATATTTGTGTCCTCCATAGCTTTCCACCGCAAAATTGATGGCAATATAATTGTTGTTTTGTAAAAATGTATCTTTTTAGATTTCAATTGTTAATTGATAAACTGTTTTTCTTTATCAGATTAAATTGCTTTCAACAAATAAAATAAAAGCCCCTTTAGCAAATATACATGATAAAAGAACAATATACCGTAAGATATATAGGTAAATATGTAATATATTTGAGAATATATTTAAATTAAATTCGCAAGTTGTCAAATAAAAATTTTAAAACCAACTAAAGTTTATTAATTTCGACTATTTAACCATCATCGGCTGAAAAAATAACTTTTTAACAACGAAAATTACTTATGTCTCGTTTTCAATATCTTCTATGTCCTGCAATGTTACTTTTTTTATTCTTTTGTCGGTCGGAAACCTCTAGCCTATAAACGCTTTGTTGATGATACTTTTTGATTTTTCAAACCGAAAATGATATTTTTCTATTCTTAAATTATATGAATTATCTGCATCCAAATGTAAAGTTTACTAAGGACATAGAGTAAGATAAGAAATTGTCATTTCTTGATTTGTTATTTGAGATAAGTAACGGTTGTTATGAGACGGAGATTTAAAGATAGAAAACTGACATTGGTTTGTATAACACCAAACAGTTTCTGTGAATCAAAATATCAAAAATAGTGGAGAATCTAAGAAAAAAAACTATTGATAAATTAATTGACAAAAATAATAATACCAAAATTACAGATGCTCAAGATCAAGATCAATCTTGCAACATTAATGATATTGGTCTATATATTGGATATGTTACAACTGTACGATATTCAGAGGGTTTTAAAATATTTAAAAATTATATTTTGAAAGCCTTAGATAATCCTATAGGTCTAAAAGTAATATCCTGTAACCATAAAAATGAAAACATGTTCGACAATAAATTTCTAACGCCGTTAGGATTGTGTTTGGATTTCATTTACCAATATACATGTAGTGGGTGTAACGCCACATCCATTGGAGAGACTTCACGTCATCTCTGTAAGAGAACGCAACGACACATCCATAACATAGGTAGAAGGAATCCACGACACCTGATCCCAAGACAGTTAATCCTGAAGACACTTGAACCCCAGGCTATTTGATCCCGATGTCACTTAATCCCGAGATAATTGGAGGTAATTTGATCCCGAAGACCTGGATTACTAATGGAATTTTTGCACTTGCACCTACGGTGTTTTTTATCTTTATTCCATCCATTTTGTATTTAGAGATGGAAAACATCAAGTCGGTCGCCGCTTGAGGGGTCGAAATGCAGTTATGGTTTTTCACTTTTTAAAGTTGAACAGTGGAATCAGCAAAAGGCTGCAACTGCAGGAATTGTGAGAACGATAAACTCAGTTGAAGGGTAGCATCATAACCTTCAGTCACTCTTGCAATGTCATCATCTGACAAAGTGGAAGTTCATGAATGGGATCAGAAGGACATCAAAAAACAAGCAACAAGATTTTACCGGCATAAGACACAGCTTAGAAGAGATATTGTACTTTGAATTAAATAGTAAAAAGAGCTGTGACCGGCTATATCGTATTGAGTTACTTGTGTTTCTACGTGCAATGGCTCATATGTCACACTCCTGAAAGCTAATGTTTAATTAATAATAATATTTATTGGAGACTTTTGTTATTTTTTTTTATTCTTAAATGTCCCCAGGATCAAAGTCCCAAGGATCAAGTGTCCTCGGGATTAACTATCTCTGGATTAAATCTCCCCGTACCGGTAGAAGGAACACTGCAGGATATAGATTACATTGCAAAGTAGACATAAATTCCAAACACCATTAAATTCTGTGTAAAAGCAGAAATTCACCAAAAGAAGGTTATGCTTTCCGTCTGGTGGGATTTTAAAGGAATTGTGTTTTTTAACTTCTTCCGAGGAATGAAACCATCAATTCAGACAGATATTGTGGTCAGCTGGACAAATTGGCCCATTCAATTCAACAGGAACGTCCTGAATTGGCAAATCGAAAAGGAGGTTTAATTCAGCATGATAACGCAAGACAGCATACAAGTTTGACCACTCGCCATAAATTCTTATCACTGGGTTGGGAGGTTTTGCCGCACCCAGCGTATTCTACAGACTTGGCCACATCGGATTTTCACTTATTTAGATCACTGCAGAAATCCTTAAACAGAAAACACATTCGCCAGTGATAATGACATCAAATCGTTCCTAGACGGCTTTTTTGCTGACAAAGGCAAATGTAAGAAAGTGATTGAAAATAATGAACAGTATATCATGTGAAAATATTTGTGCATCCATGTCATTTTTTCATTATAAATATTTTAGTAAAAAATGCAATGACTTTTTGCCAACGCAATAAGTAACTTTCATTGTTAAAAAATCGTTTTTCTAACGATGACAGCAAAACCATCAAAATTTATAAACTTAAGTTTACTTCAAAAATTTTTATATTACATATTTTGTTATTTTATCTTCTTCCGTCTTACATTTCGATTTACGTCTTTTGAATTTTTCTTTTTTGTAGTCATTTATAAAAATATTACTTTGTAATTAACGTTTTATAAATAGTTAAGTAAGCCGAGAAGTTGTCCTTTAAGGATTAGTCGATAAATTTGTACTTATCTCTCTTTAAAGAACCAAGAATACATCCAGTAAGAAAATATTAATAATTTGCAATAATAGCGAAACAACATTCCAAAGGGCACGTCGAAGCTTTGAGACTTACAGTGCAATCTAAGAACAAGTATTCATAGAATAACATCCTCCTTAATTACGATAGAAAAGTTTTCTTGTAATTATATAACAAAACTCATCATTAGATTTTAATTTTAAAGTAAAATCCGATCAATTAAGTTTAATGAAGAAAATTTCTTATGCAAACAAATAATAAAACGGGATTCTCTTTCGTCAGTAACTTTAACCAATTAAGCGCTTCAAGATTCCTTCTACAGGGAAAGGAAACAGTCAACATTCATTCTTATTCCCCTAATGAATAATCATCTGAACTTCCTTATTCGAATTTGATGAAAGTGTTACT
>MQRK01136668.1:0-11511 GCA_001938485.1 Girardia tigrina | reverse complement strand
TGAATATTCAATGGAACTGGAGACTTTACCCAGTTAATTTCGAAATTCGAGTTAGTGGCACAACTATAGAAGTTGCCTGAGTTAAACGCCCTGATACCGTTGTTCCTAACGAAAGGAACTGGCGATGGAGGATGCATTATGTATCGACAAGGTTACTTTTCCGAAGACGAACGAGTAGCAGTGAGTAGGTGGATGTATACGTCGTCGATCACAAGAGGTTAGTCCATTTAATGAATAGTAATGCAAGCGACGAGTGTGTTAAAAGCGCAGTTATATGGGAGTTCCCAGATTCCATGAAGATACATCTAAAATAGGCTTGCACATATGACCAGTTGCTGCTATCAGAGGTTATCGTTATGAAGAGGTCAAAAATAAAAAGCGGACATTGTATAGTTGAAGCGGTACATAAACGACAGCCAGGCCACTGTTAGGATATATCACGGTCCTAATCCTGGCTATGCGTCGACTGGTGAGAAAACGCATGAGGTTGACATGGCAGAAAAAATATGTTTTAGGTGCAATAATGTAGAGTACCTGGTCAGATTCTTTGTTTACGGGGACAAGAGGCATATGGTTAGCTTATGCCCACAAAGACGCACAGAGCTGCAAACATCAATTGATGAAAAAACAGTTATATGCAACTATTTTCGTCTTGAAGTGCACAGTTACCGAGGTTGGTTGTCAAGGTGAATGATGTAGATGCGCGAATGTTAGTGAATTCGTCTTGTAGCCGATCGATTATAGCTCGTGATGTTGTCCAAACATGTAAGTTGAACGAAGTGAGCACAAGTACTATGTTCATAAGAGAGACTCAGTCAAACGATACAACAGTGCACGGTAAGCGTAAGCTTTATGAGGTTACTATAACCTTGAAATCTTTGGCTGTTAATAGGTTGCAACGGTGGGATTTTATCATGGGTTTTGACGGAATATTTTGGGGGTATTTTGATCAAGAAAAATAGAGAAGTGTTGTTTGGGGCTGGGTAGAGACTGCACGATACAAAAAACATGTAATGTTTTGCTTGTGCTGCATGATGTTAAGGAGAATAATATCTAGAAAAGTAGTCCAAATCAGATGGAACTGCAACGAAAGGTCAATGACAAGGATTTTAACAGTAAAAGAAGCATTGCAAACTATCATTTGCTCGAAGAAGGTTGACATTTTTTACTAAAAAAATAATTTTACTTTCTATCCTGTCAAGCGAGAAGTGCAAAATGAGTTTTAGGGTGCAATTGAAAGAAGGATTCAAGAAGGAAGGTTGCTGGATTTTAAGAATCGATGTGAATGAGTTCTTTAGTTAATGACCGTTGTTCAGCCTAGTAAGGTCGATGCCAGACTAGTGATGGATTTCCTAGAATTGAACCAATACGGTTCCAGTCATTCAGCGTACAGTAATATTTGTAACAAGAAGCTTAGGTCATGAGGTCAAATGGGAACAAATCTCTGCTTAATTCATTCGAAATATGCATATTTGCAGTTGCAAATGTGTCGCAAGTTGTAAAATTAGTTTTACGATATAAAAGAAAGAGGTACGCGGTAATACGGCTGTGTTTTCGGTGAAAAACAGCACCAAAGATTATGTCAGCTATTATCAAATTTGTGCTGTCAAGTAATCCAAAAATTAAGTCGGAAAGAAGACGTTATAATTAGATCAAGTTCAAGGTTGACGATCGAGGATATGGGAAATCCGGTGAGACGCAATCTACAACTTGATGGAAAAGAGGGATCAAATCCCGGATTATCTCTGGGACGTCAGTCGAAGTGAAAGGGATCTGTAGATATGTTGCAGATTCGAGGCACCTGTTGCTGGAGCAGCGATAACTGACGTTTCGATAACTGGGTCGTTACTAGATAGACCGCTGAGAGGCCAAAGGCCACCTATTTGATTTAGTGAAAATGTAACGAGTGATGATGAGATCACGGGGTGTCTGGTGGCAAAAATTAATGAAAAAACGAATTGCATAAAAATCAGAAAGTGAATTTTGTTTCTTCAAATAGAAAGTGGTGTGAAATCGGACAATTCTTTATCAAAATAGAGATTTATCTGTTTGAGAATTTTGCGTTTTATTTTTCTGAGTATTAACATACAGAGAATGACTTGTAATTTATATATATTTTAAAAACCAATTATAAAATGCTTTCAAAATATCGAAACAATTACTATTATTATTATTAACAAGCATTTTTCTTATATGATAGATCGAGATCTCGAAAACAATAGACGATTTATTTATACAAAATGAGAAGAAAATAAAAGAACAGAAAATATTTTTCTGGAATCAACAAGAAGAATTAATAAAGAAAACGCACGAAGAATTGGAAAGAAAGTACAAAAATATAATGGATAAAGTTAAGTCAGAAGAATCGGAAAAATACCAAGTGCAAATTAAAGAGCTAACTGAGTAAGAATCTTTCAGAATTAATTACATAAAAAATATAAAACAACTTTTATATTTTAAAATTATATTTATTTTCTATTCTTTAAAGGCTAAATTCATTCTTAAAATTTCATTCTGTTTCTTCTACTCTGAGAAATAGAATTTGTCAAAATTTATAAGTCAAACATAGAAATTAGAAATAAATTCCCTGTCTTTTGACTGTTAAATTGACCTACACATCTCAGAAACAACCGACCTAGTCGTAAAAAATCAAGGACTCTGTCTTGCACAAGATGACTTATTGACAGATTTTAAATACATTTGAATATTTAAAAAATATAAACACTGCGTGGTCCTCTACGTTTTGGCGGAACTGATCAAGTAGTATTTAGATTATGAGATGCACATAGATGATGAGTGTTTCTATGTGTCATAATCGAAGCGGGTCGATCTCCAGATTTTAGTGCCAGGGAAAACACTTTCTTGTTCTTCTTCTCTGCTTCAAATCACAAAATTCTTTCCTCAATCAAATTAAAAACATAAAGAAGACTTTATATTTGTTGTTTTATTTTTTCCTAAATATTTGATAATCAATGTTACACACTTTTATATAAGCTTCACCTGTTTATTTGTCTGGTACAAATCTTGTAATTAATTTTTCAACCATTTCCCAATACTCAATTTAGCTGAAATTTTGGATACTTGCTCATGTCCGACGACAATACATGAATCAATTAGCATATCTTTTAATGCACGTATAAAAGTATGTTTTTTTCTAATACAATATTTTTTTATATATAATATTATTTTTTTATGATTAGGTTTTTCATTAATTATGGAATTTGTTTTCTAGAAAACATGAGGAAGATATTACTTCATTAAAAAATCTCTATCAAAAAAAGTTGGAAGAACTAGTTATGATGGAAAATCAATTGAAATTAAAAATGAAAACCGAATTGGATTCAACGAAAACTTCATTAGAAAATAAATATGAAACTGAAAAAAAGGAAATAATATCCACGTAAAACTATAATTATCTTAATTAATAAACTTATTTTTTATTATTTACGATTGCTGAAAGAATTATTTCCCGCCTTATTTAAACACAAATTTAAACAAATTTCTTCACGTTAATTTCATCATTTCGCCAGAATACATTTTTAAATTTTCTTTAAAATCAAATTTCCGTTTTTGTATAAATTTATTAAACTCCCAATTTATTAAAACCTACTTTAAAAATTTATCTCTGAAATTTACTTTTTTAGATAAAAAAATATTTAACTTATTTTGAATTTAATTTATAAAAAACTTTATTTTCAAAACAATTCCTTTCAACATTGTTATGAGCCCATCAGACGGAATGTCCGAACGATAATAAAAATCCCTCTTCGCCCGACGGACAAATCTCGGATTGCATAGATGATAAAAATAAAATCCAAATTTTAAAACGCTCAATCGAAAAACTATTATTAAAACAAAAAACATTTTATTTACAATTGTTTGTATTTTAATTATCTGTAAAAAATGTTCGTCCAATTATTTCAATCACTGATAAAATATAATTTCCTTAATCATCGTCAGTAATAATCAGTCTAAACCAGCCTATTTTTCACCAGTTCCTTTTTTCAGAGAGTTTTAAAACACTAAAATCATAAATTTTGAAAGTATTATTCAAAATTGATTTGAAAAAATCTCTTAGTTTGTCTTTCGAATTCATTTATTAATATAAATGAAATCGGTGTCACTCAACATACGATTAGGTAAAGTGAACAATATTAATATGAACAAACAGCTGTGGACCAATTAATAGTCACCCCTTAAAATTTTAGGGTTTTTACAGAACTTTTTGCTTGATTATTTTAAACACACGTGTTTATAACATTTCTTTCTTTTACAAAGATAAAAATATTAAGAGGCAGTAACAATTATTTAATAATTTTTATTTCCAAGATTTAGAAAACTTTTCATAATGAATGTCTGTTTAATAAATAATTCATAAATGTCAAAATTTAGTGTATTCATCTTTTTCTATAATAATGGTTTGTAGCCCTGATCCAAGCAGATAAGAAAGAGATGATGAGTCTTTCTTTAGTGGAGATTGTTTCCTTTCCTAACCTGCGATAATACAGAAAGTCTCAATTAGATACTGCTTCAGAATCTATCAGAATCGTTGTGTAGATACTGCTTCATACTGAAACGATGACTCATCTGAAAATAAACTCGACACTCCAATCTGCAAACTATTTGGCCTCCAGGAGATGTTCCTGTATGGCTGTAGTGTCTAAAGGCTTACGAACTGGTTTTACACTTTATCATTAGGCTCCCTAAATCTACTGTTTTGCAGAACACACTTGACATTCCTGTGATTTGAAGATCATCAGCCAATTGATGTAAAATTGCTACGGTGCTTCGCTTTTGTTTATTTGTGACGATGTTGCTCTTTTAAGTCGATATAGATCAATTCGAGAAAAAGTGAAAGTAACATTGTTTCTTGATGTATTGGACGCTTCTTGTACAGAATGAAAATAAATTTCTGTCACCTTTAATACGAACAAGAATAGCAGTCTTTTGAGACCCAGTAGTATCTTTCATTTTTCCCATTTAAGAAACAAATAAAGAAATGAAATATGATTGTTTCTAAGGATTATGTGCAAATGACTTGTTTCATACCCAGTAAATGGTTTTTTCCATGTGAATAAATTTTTCTTTTTGTTTCAAAGTCATGAAAGCTTTCATAATGAAACAAACGTTTGTTGAATGAAATATAAATAAATGAATACCTGTAATTCTTTTGTACAAAAAACTCCACCTTTGTACAATTAAGGAATTCTACACGGATATCTCGTTTTGAAACATTCCAGCACAAAATTTTGATAAAAAACTTAAATCTTATGGTGTGATCCATGGTAATGCTCATAAATATAAAGTTTTATATCTATTTTTATACCTGAAAAAGTATTTTTTTTTAGATTTACAGATAGAATAAACGATTTAATTGAAGATTCGATGAAAACAAAAGATAAATTAGAAAAAACTAAAATAAAGGTAAATAAATTACAAAAAGAAAATTCCGTTTTGAATAGCAATTTTATTGAAATTCACGACCAATTCGAAACGTTTATAAGCTTCATTCTTAATCTCCCGTCGACTCAGTCCAAATTTTTGATTCCGACCCCGAGACTCATTTTGGAAAAATTGGAAATTAAAGGAAAGGATGAATCAAAACAAATATTGTCTCATGAAAATACTACTTAGTTATTTATCAGAAATCTTTTAGTTTAATAAAGTTCTTAATGTTTTCTACGAATCTTTGCTATATTGTATTTCTTATATTAGTAGATCGTCAAGTATGAAATTCATAGAACGACAGTCAATAATTATTCCTTACATTTTTATTACTGAACATGTTTTGATTTCTATGTGATCGAGATTTAATTTTTAAATATAAATCATTTTAGATGCTTTTAACAGAGCATTTTTAAAGTTTTTAAATCTTTCTGAATAAGGTACAACTAAGCAATATTTCGGCATATTATTAATATCTAATGTTACTTCAATTTCTTTCATTGAACCATCAGGAAAAATGAAACTCTGATTTTTAGAATTAATAGGTCGTCAAGTATGAGATTTATGGAACTAAAGTCAAAATTAATTGATAATTTACCAATGCAAATATTTATTTCATCATCAAAGTATGCATTCATATTATCGGTACATTTTTGCCATTTGAGCGAACGCTTGTTGAGGCCATTTGAATAAAAATTTTGAGGGCGAGAATCACTAAATTCCTGGAAGACAATTTTTACGGCATCTTCGGAATTGACTTATTTTCCAATCAAAAAGTTTTTCAAATTGAAGAAAAAAATGATAGTCAGTTGGGGCTAAGTCTAGTGAGTACGTAGGATGATGGAGTAGTTCTAACTCAAGTTCCTGTAGTTTTGTCACGGTCTTAAGTGTAGTATGTGATTTTGCATTCTCGTGGAGTAAGATGGGAGTGTTACCTTCAGTTCATCATTGTCTGTTCGTGTTCCTTGGCAAGTCCGAGATTCATTATTGAGGTTAAAATTACTTTTAACAAATTTCCTGGTAATTTGAGACTGTCTGTTCCGTAGTAACATTGTATCCGAATACACCATTGGTTTTTGATGGTTGGTTTAGCATGGCTTCTGATGCTGAGGTTCCATGAAGGAACTCGTACTTCATAATAGTTCGAATTTCTGACTTAACCATTTTTGAAAATACTGATTATTAAAACAACTTATCAATAATTTAAATTAATTTGTCAGGATAGCTTTCCAATGTCAAAAACTTTGGAAATATAGTGATGTATATCTCCAAACAGATTTTCTGCTTCCTATGGATGTCTTTGAAAGCTTTCGGGATGTGACTTGAAAGAGTCACAAGTTGGATCCAGCTCATTTCTTTACATCACCATGTATGAGTTGCGCAGCAATGCTGAAATATGCAGACATAAGGCTCCAAATCCTGAAAGATTATGACATGATCCTCAAGCTGGAAAAAGGAATCCGAGGCGGAATCTGTCATTGTGTTCATCGATACAGTGAGACAAACAACAAATACATGAAAAATTATGATCCATCCAAGGCATCCTCATATTTGACATTCTTGGATGCTAACAATTTATATGGTTGGGCAATGAGTGCTCCATTGCCTTATGACAATTTTAAATGGGTGGATCAACTAGAAGAAATTCCAATTGAACAACTGCACCCTAATTGAGATGTTGGTTACATATTGTAGCCCACTACATCAATCTCCAACAAGCTATAAGGAATAAGCTCATAATCACAAAAATCCATCGGACTCTCCAGTTTAGTCAATCAAAATGGCTTAAGCCCTATATTGACTTTAACACCAATCTGAGGACCAATGCCAAAAACGACTTTGAAAGGATCAGTTCCAACTGTACAATAACAGTGTTTTTGGCAAGATGATGGAGAATATCCGCAAAAGAATCAACATCAAACTGGTATGTGATTGGAAGCGGCAAAGAAGCTCATTGCCAAATCAAACTTCCACAGTACTATTATATACATTGAAAACCTTATGAGTATACATATGCTGAAGACTTTCCTGGGGTTTAATAAGCCAATATATGTGTCGATGTCAATCCTGGATCTATCGAAAACCTTGATGTATGACTTCCACTATGACATCATGGTCCCCAAATTCCAGGATTTGCAGCTAATGTATATGGATACTGATGGCTTTGTCTATCAGATTCATACAGAAGATCTGTTTGCGGAGTTTTTTTCAAATGGCTCAACATATGGATACCTCAGATTATCCAAAGGACCATCAAAATTATTCAACACCAAATAAAAAGGTCCTTGGAAAGTTTAAGGATGAAGTCAATGGTCAAATCATTTCCAGATTCGTGGCACTACGGTATAAGATGTATGCCATTGATTTGGATGGCAAACACACATCTTCACCAGAAATACCCTTGGGAGGAAAACTGTTTTTTGATTTGATATGCCAAATGTATGATAATGACGAACCTTTATGATAGTACTTTAATGTTATGATTACAGGTTACTTTACTTTGTGATATTAATAAAGTATTTTACTACGTTTATACTGTTGCTTGGATGATTGGGTCCTCTACATGTCTACCGTAATTACAGAGTACGGATTATTTGCCAAATACACTTTTTTTATTTAAACTCTTTCTTTCTAAACTCATATCTTAATTCTTCTGATAAACTTTATATATCTTCTCTTCTCTTTCTTGATTGGGAAACAAAAATCCACTTTCGGTTTAGGGCCGTAAATTCATTTTTCTCTTATCTGCTAATCAAACTCTGTTAAAAGTAAAAATAAATTTGGAAGAGAGGGGGTAAAAGATGTTGTGACATACTTATTTTAGGGGGTTAACAAAGATGTGACACTTTGGGTCCTGGGGACGGGGAGGCTGCAAATGCAAAAAAGCGTGACATCCTTTATGGACAGCCCCGTATATTTAAAATAAATAAAATATTTTAGAAAATAATTTTAAAATGATTTGTAATTTAAATTGTAAATTATATTGGAATTTAAATTTGTTCGAATAATTAGAGGTTTAGAAATAGAATTAAAATTTATCTATCAGGAACGATGTCTAGCTACAAAAGTTTTGTGGAGGAGTTTTCTGTAGGCAATTTGAGTTGTGATATCAATAAATGTATTGAAAATTATGCTAGTGTTCTTAATAATTACTATTACTTTTTATTTAAATTAATAAAGATCGATCACACTTGGAGCTCATTAATACGTTTCCTGTCTCAAACAAAAAAAGTTAAAATGAGCTGCAAGTTTAAAAGCTTTTTTGCAAATTATATTTTTTATGCTGTCAGAAGAAAACACAACTAAATACAAAAAATCATGAATAAACCAGAAGTAGGTATTATAACCCTATTATTATAATAATAATTATTAGGTATTATAACACATATGGCTAAGGAGCGTAGAAAGTGAATTTTATTCCTACACGTTCATGAACTATATGTGTTACCTGAAACACATATCGCTCAGGAACTTATTAGTGCATTCTAAACGCAAGTTTCTTGACCAGTATGTCGTTATGCATAGTTAAATTGCATGCTTTTATTTGACAGGATGTATTTATTAAATGAAAAGTAACTATTAAAGTGTTATATATATATATATAATTTTTACATTTTATTTTTTTTCATTATGTTTCTCTCTTCCCTCAAGCATTTTCAGTATAATCCCTGTAGAGGTAACACATGTCATTTCCTTGTTATATATTTTTTCTCATCTCTTTTCAAGACGTTTCAATGTTTTATTTATCATTTCTTTTACTATTGTCATATTTGATCTTGTAATTCTTCATTGCCTTAGTTCTCTTTGGTCATTTTTATAATTCTTATTTGGCATCATTTGATTCAAAATAATAAAAAAGATAATCATCTTTTCCGCAGTAATATTAAGCAATAACCTAAAAATAGAATTAATACAATTAAATTGAAACAATGATCTTTAAATAGAAAGGTTAGGATTATTTTTATAAGATTACATTCTCTTAAAGAAGAGGATGTATGGTTTATTCGATGTATTTAATTTACAAAAGATTTTAAAGGGTTTTTCAAGAGGCACAATTCGTAAAAAATTGGATATTTTTGCATTGTCACACTGCTAAGTAAACAAACTTCTGAATATTGTACTATAGATTTACTTAATTTATTTTCCTAGATGAAACTTGAAGTTTCGATCCGAGCAACCAGTTGTAGTTTCGTCTATTCTGAAGACAGGTTCCTTGTCATCTTGACTCTTTAATTGAGATTTTGATAATGTCTCATGCTTGTTTTTATTGTTGTTCTAATATTTACGCATACAACGTATTCATTATATACGTTACAATGAAACCACGCAATTTGCCGTAACCGATGCACAAATTATTCTTGCATGAACAGATTTAAACATAGTAGCAACAAAAGCACATCTCACTATTCAATATTAATCAATTATTAATTGATATTAGAAATTTTTTTTACAAATAAATAAATCTTTACAAGACAATCCTGTTTTAACATTTATTTAGTCCCAATTCGTGCAGATTCACATACTGGACATATCTCGTACGTCATTAAGTTGTCCGCCGTACAAATGGTACAAGTCCAAATTTTCGTAACGGGGTTTTTACACTTTTGACACGATAAGAATTCTTTATAATTTAGATACTCGCATTGTTGGCATTTCCATTTGCCGTTTTGTGTCTCATTCATTGTGGTGCTTTTACCTGAGTCGTCTTCTTCCGAGTTTATGCCATCAATTGGTTCAAAACTTTTACCAAGACTTGTCCTCTTAGTTAATAAAGATTTACGATTTTCTGAAAGACAATCATAAATCGTTTCACGATTTACATTATAGATTGATGTACACGTAAAGGAACTTTCGTCATTATCTTGAAAATGACCAATTTCTTCATAAATGCGTTTTTCTGGCTAAAATAATTAATTAAATAGAAATTAATAGCTACATTTACTTTTTCAATGTGTTCTTCTTCATTCACGCTTTGCAATGTCGGAGAACACTTCTAAAAGAAAACAATTAGGTTATTTAAAACTTTTTAAAATATACATAAAAAAGATGACAATTTTTTATTAAAAACAAAGAAACACCATTTAAAATATATTTTTTGATAATATATTTCGAAGGTTTAACCGTCATCATCAGATCACTGATTATGTTCATTTTATATAAGAAATGAATAATTATGCAATCATTTACGTAAATCAAATCGAAAACCCTTAACAAATTAATTCAGAGTGCTGTTTGAACATTGATTTTTGGATCACAGGATCTTATCAACAATGTCTCAAATGACACTCTCTCCCAATAACTTTTTTATGCTCTTCTCCCCTCTTTGACTATGTTCTTGGACTCGTTTGCAGAGATGACGGGCAGCATGTCCGATGTGTATTGATAAACAATGTCCGAACACAAACCTAAAGGAGTATGTGATTTATTGCAAAACATATTCTCAATTTTAAATAATTGAGATGTAATTTTTAAATTTGTAATAATATTTGTTGATTTCAAGATCGAATTCTTTAGGTGTTTAAAACCCTCGGAGTAAGGTAAGCTTAGAGTATACCAAGGTTTAAAGCAGTTTTCAATGTCTAAATTATTAATTTGTTCATTATTATTTTTTTCTGTTTCAATTAATTTATCTACAGGTTAGGTCTTACGAGTGAATTTGTCTATGGTAGACTTAGAGTAACCGTTATTATTCAATAACTCAATAACTATTACTCAATGTATCAATACTTTTAATGGATTTTGAAAAGGTAAAAGAAAGAGACCAAGAGTTGCTTCAAGAACGTGTAACTGTAATATAAGCATAAATTATTTTAATATTTTGTGCAAGCATTTTAAAAATTATTGTGAGAGTGTCATATGAAGCATTGTTGATAAGATCATGTTATTAAGAACATAAATTGAATTTATTTATATCAAAATTTGTATTGCCACTAGAACAATTCTCCGTTAAACTTGCGTAGCTCGTCATCGTTCTTGATTGATAATCTTTAATAATATTCTTTAACGTCTTATTATTCAAACAAATTTAAATTACAATTTAATTATTACAAAAATAATTTATACTTT
>MQRK01136510.1:0-10462 GCA_001938485.1 Girardia tigrina | reverse complement strand
TACTAACTTTGACAACCTGTGGTCATTTACTTGCATAAATGTTTATGGAATATTCTCTTGATTGTTGGAATTATTCTCATTCAGTGAACACTCTTGTGTGTAGATATAATTAACAATTGTAAAATATTAATTAAATTTGCAATTAAATGGATAATACAATGGACAAAATACTGTAATATTATACAAAATTAAAACTAGTTAAATTGTTTATTTAATAATAATTTTTAATTCCTCCCATCCTCCCTATTTAAGTATAGCTAGTAATGAAAGTATATATAATCCCCAATTTTGCATGCATCTTCAGGAACAAATGCCGGTGCCAGGGGTTCTTGCTACAAATGATATGATACAGTATTTAAGCAGAATCGGACCCCGCTTAAGAATAATGCCATTATTTAATCAATGAATGGGATAAATAAAAGACACGAATAAACAAATAATTGATACATCCTTTCAATCAATAATTGCCATTATTTGTCCTCAGTAAACACTGTATCTGTCAGTGCATCATTAGCAGCAGCTACAGCTTCCTCATCCTCGGCGATACACCGGTGATGGTCTGCCCATAGAGAATCCCTGGCAACCGACTGGCACCAGTCTCAGACGACTCGGGGATTGACTGGAAAAATGTGCTAATCAAAGGAAAACTGAATTTGAGAACAATTTATTGTTTCTTATTTTCCCTCGAAGTAGCTGTAATATTTGCCTTGAGAAAAAAAATAATCTCATTTGAAATCAGTTTCTCTGGTTTATTGTGATTTCAATTTGCGATTTCTGTCTTTGATTCATTATTTTTGCTTGATTTACTATCACGAATTCTTAGTAAGTCATTAAATGATTCACAAGCGACAAAAAGAAGAAAGTTAAATTCACAATGAGTTATAAAAGAAACCTTTTTGTAAATATATACACAGAAAAAAAAGATAGGAGAAGTAAAAAATCGATTTAGTAAAATTAAGCATAGAAACAAAGCCCGGGTACGGATGAATAACAATGTTCTGTTTGTTTCATCTCTCAGAAATATCAGACCATGTGTTTTGTTACTGATAAATATCGATAAGCTCTAGATCAAATCCATTGTTTTTGGCAGGGCCTTGATTGACAGAACAGTTGGCATCGATGAATTGACCTTAATGACAACTCTACGACTGACGACGATGACGACGACGACGAGGACGACGTTGAAGCTGTTTTGTCAAAATCGAAACAACAAAACATCAGAATCAAATAAACGTTAAAAGAGGAAATAAGGTTTAAAATTAGGTTTTACAGATACATAATTAAGTAATATAATTAATAAAAATTTAATTAAATCACTTTCAAATATTATTTCATTAAAAATAGAACATGAATTAATTTTTATAATTCGAAAATTCAAATTCAAGTAACAATATGTCGAAGAACGTTTGTGATAATTATGAGATATTTAAATTTGATCTTTTAGCCACAACCTTTTTATTAATAGTTAGTTATTATTATTTATTTTTTATTATTATTTTTAAATAATTAATGATTATTAATAGTCAATTAACAATTATATTTTACAGTATTACCTAGTTGATTTTATTGTTACTATCTCATCTATTTTATTCTGATATTTTTTTGAATGACAGTTTTATATAAATAAATTAATTAAATTGAATAATATTTTATTTAATACGATTTTCAGTAATATTTCCCTCATTATATTAACATCCTTTATAAAGAAAAGTACATGGATATTTTTAGGAATGTCGACGAAGAGAATGAGTGTGGGAAACTTTAACAATTTCTGGACATTTCGATAAGTTCTCTGTGAAAGGAATATGCAGTGGTCGCAAGACATAATGCCAAGGTCTCATCCTTTTACATAAAACAAGTATACCGATTTGGTAAAATCCACAATCAATTGATAAAAGAATAATTTTAAATAAATATAAAATAATGATATTTTGTGTATATGTGAAACCAGGAAATGGTATTATAATTATGATAATGAGAGAAAGAATAATACCAGTTGATATAAAAGACTAGTAGAAAATTGATTAAAAACTAAAGTAAACACTTGATGAACAATAAATAACACGTGAATATGCTATTTGCATAATGAGTTTGATCAGAGAGGCGATATGAGATCTAGACAGAATTGATTCATCCAGTCGTGGAAGGCATTAGTCACCATTGGAGATGATGCCAGTGTGCATCAACGAGCGCTGCCACAGGATCATCACGAACATCGTCAGTGCGTCACCAGCATCACCGTCAGCAGCAGCATCAACATCACCATTACATATGTATACATATATGTATATGTTGCATATAATTATATCTATATATCTATGTATCTAGCGGCGGTTGTATATTAGATCCACCGGTGTTTGTCAGCACATTCATCAACACACTCTTCTCCGCACAAACGAGATTTTATCCCATTAATATTAGCTAGGAATTAATCAATACTAATATTAATAGAACACTTTTATTACGTTCTTTTTATATTGACGAAGATTAATATGATTGTAAAATTTTTATTTCACAATATAAAATTAAATATGAAAATTGAAAATAATATTAATATATTAAATAATATAAATAATATCAATTAATTAATATTATTTGAAAATACTGTCGATAACAGAAATAAAGTTATGAAAATATGAGATTAATATTATAAATAGTGAATTAAAATATAAAGCATGAAAAAGTGGCAAATCGTCACTGATAATGGATGGACGAGGAGAGGTGAGTCACCTCTACGGATGACAATAATCGATGTGGACGGGATGGAGAGAGTCCATTGGCTGGGATGGAGAGAGTCCCTCCACTGGCCACGCAACGATTTATTATCATTATTATTATTTTATTGTTGCAATTACTTTTATTATCATGATTTATTCATCGATGAACAAATGAAGATAGCCTCTGTAAGAATGATAATAATTTTATAATGACGACGATCTTGTTGATTACAACTTCGCGTGAAGTAGAAATATAGTTTAAATAGTTATGATAGGATAAAATAATAATCATTAGGATTATAAATATGTTTTTAGACTTAGATATTTTTAAAATAAATAAATAAAATAATTATAATTTAAAATCCATAGATTTTATGGAGTAAGTAATTGGTGAATAATCTCCTTGCGATCAGTTCACGGTTCTCATCAATGGCATTATTTAGCAAAATAATTTTCGATGTGTTTAATTAATCACATTCAGATGCCCGTGGAAGAATCGCTGGTTGATTAAAACAAACAAATCCGCTGCATTTATCAGTGAAACATTGAAATTAGCCAATTAAAGTCGCCACAGAACAACTGTAACAGTCAGAAATGGAAAAACAGATGTAGAGATCGAAGCTGACAAACACAAATAATAATAATAATAATTTGTATTTGAATGAATAGAACCATAATTTTATAGTAGACACTCTAAAAGAAGTCGTTAAATTTGGAATGGAGAGAATTATTGTTAATAGGTGAGAGCGGGTGAGTTTCATGAATCTTTATTGTCCTTAGTTATTCTCAAAAACAATTAGCCTATGGGACAGAAGCGGCCATAAAACTGTCAGACTCGGGCACAAATCAGGCATATTTGAGTGGTGAGTCTCGATGTATTCTCTCAGGGGCGGATCACATAGTCCGGATCGGATATCAACCGACGGTCAAGCACACAATCTCAGTAGAACCGATCACGCAAACCAAAGATAAATAATGTTGGCACTCATTCCATTGAATCGTACTCATAAATCGACTAAGAGATACTCACTCGACTTAAATGTGGCATTTTTCTTCTCCGACGCAATTGTCTTCTTTGACGACCATATTTTGATGACATTGTCGTTTCTGTTGCGCTGGAAAATCTGAAGGAAATTGAAAACAAATTAGAATTCTATCTTTCAATTTAAAGAAAAATATTTTAATTTCATCTGATTTTATTATTTTATTATATTTTAATTTCATCTGGTTTTGCAATTATAATATATTTAAAGTAATATTTATGATTTGTTTACTAGTTCTAATGCTGGGTGTTTTAAATAGTGTTATTTTTGGTTAATGTTTTTTAAAGTTTATTTTTGGATCTTTTTTAAAAGATCCCATTCAGAGAAGGACGATGGCTTTTTAAAATTAAAAGTAGGAAGTTGAAGGGGAGAAAACTATGGTTAATATTAAAAATTAGTTAAAGCCAAATATCATCAGTAAATCACCTTTAACAGACCAGTAAAGGATCCAGATGGGAAGTTGCGTTTTTTTAAAATATCAAAGAGTGATATTGTGGGACCTGGAACAAATATTGGGTTGTTCGGACAGTCATTTCGTTTTTTTTGTATTAAAGTAAAAGACAAATTTTTATGACGAATAAATATTTTATTGAAATACATATTGACCATTGTGGTCCAATACCTTCTTCCATCTTCCTGGTAGTGACATGATTCCACGTTCATAAAATATTTGTTCTTTGTTGCTAAAAAACTTTTCCAGGTGATTTTTAACATCTTCATTTGATCCAAAAGTGTTACCATCTAAATAATTTTGTAGAGACCGGAACAAATGATAATCAGAAGGTGCGAGGTCTGGAGAATATGGTGGGTGAGGCATGATGTTCCATCCAAGCTGTAAAAGCTTTTGGCGAGTGACCAAACTTGTATGAGGTCTGGCATTATCTTGGTGAAACAATTATTGTGTTTAAGGGATTCATTTAATTTGTCCAGTTGATGACAGTAGACGTCCGAATTGGTCGTAGTTTTGTCCGGAAGAAGCTCATAAAATACAATTCCTTTGAAATCCCACAAAACAGATAGCATCACTTTTCATTGATGTCAGCTTTCGAAGTGCTTTGAGCAGGTTGATCTTTTTTACTCCAAGATCTCCTGCGTTTTACATTATTGTAGACTACCCATTTCTCATCTCCAGTAACGATGCGCTTCAAAAATGAATTATTTTCTTGGCGTTTGAGAAGCATATCGCAGATGTCTAAATGACAGCATAAATTTCGTTCAGTAAGATTATGAGGAATCTATGTGTCGAGTTTTGATGTAAAACCTAGGCGCTTCAAATGATCATGGACGGTCGAATTAGATAAATGTAATGTCTGGGCAATTTCGCCGATTTGAATCAATTAATGCCTTTATTATGTCTTCGTCAGCCTCAATTGGCCTTACGGAACGTGAAGAATCTCAACATCAAAATTTCCGGATCTCAATTTTTTAAACCAGTTTTGACATTGGCGTTCTGTCAACACATCTTCTCCATATACTTCGCATAATTTTCTTCTTGCTTGTACAGCATTTTTACCTTTTCGGAAGTAAAAAAGTAATACATGCCGTAAATGCTGATTCTTGCTTTCCATCTTTGATAGGTCAAAAATCAAATATAAATGTTTTTAATTATTCCAAAATTTTCCAAATCTAACCTTGATTACCAACTGCTAAAATAAATAATATATAAAATACATTTAAAACAAGTATTAAAAAAACGAAATGATTTTCCGAATAACCCAATAGTTTGAAAGAAATAACTTGAAAAAACTGGAAATTGAATAGAGATAAATATGATTTGTTTCGAATATTATCTTGTATAGGGATGTATTTATTTTATTCGCAAATAAATGGGAAATCGAACTTGTTGAGATGAGAGATTTAGAATCTGGGAAAAATAATAATGTGAGTTAGTACATTGTATGGCTCCATTTGGAATTATTCCTGGAAGGAAAAGACCAACTCTTCATCCCGATTCCCAGTTGAATTTTCGTTTTTCATTGTTTAATTTGCGATGTATTCTATTTTGAATACATCGATACTTTGTAAAGAATTGTCATAATTTATCGGCAATAAGAGGTTATCAAGTATTTTCTTTTGAATTTATGATAACTCTAATAATAAACATTGACATATAAAATTCTAAGTACACAAATAATATTATCCTAATATTAATAATGATAATAAATTTTGAAAACAAACTTGAAAAAGCAATTATTTTAGAATACTAACATGTTTCCATCCTTATTCATTATCATCAGTGATTCATTATTTATTCGGAAATAAATTAATTAAAAGTATTAATAAACAGTTTTAGGATTAAGTGTATTTAACTTTAATTTGAATGGATGATTATTTTAATTATTTGATTCTCAGAGTTTGGACTTTTCCTCCAGTCATAGCAATGCACGACATGGACTTGGAATTGTTAGACAACATTTCACTAGAACATATTCCTAAATCGGAAAATAGAGACTAATATTAGACTAATGTTTGATAGAATTCATACTCACGAGACAATAAACAGGGTGAAGCGTAGCACATGAGGATTACAAAAATTCTATTTCAGAAGAATTTAGAAAATTTTAAAATAGTTTTAACATCTAAAGTGAGACTTCTTTGAAGTGAAATAGAAAGCTGGAATGATATTGAAAACCGAATCGTAAGTCCGAATTTGAAAGTCCCACACTGAGTCAACACTCGCGCATTCAGAAAACATCAGTACAAAACACAGATTAGTGAACACTTAAAGCCTAGTAGATCGAGTAAGTTTGTTGATCACTCCAAATTTTCGAAAGATACAACCGAGTTTTCTATTTTTCAGGCGAATTTTGATTCATAGTATGAGAAGTTATAGTGTGAATCATTACTAATCAGAAACTGTAACTCATTTATAAATATCAAAATTGGGCAAAGTAAAAAATCTCAGTATTAAAAAGGTTATAAAAATTATTATTTTAAAGGCTGAAGTCCTTATGACGAAAGATGGAGTAAACATTCCGACCTTGGACAAAAATTATGACCCATAAAAATGATTAGTTTGAATTCATTAACTTCCAAGATTATTCGATACGATGTCTTGTAGAATCAAGTCTGATATGCAAGCAAAAGGGTCATACCGTTAATAAATTTTATTATTTAATGAAACTATTGATGTCATTTAATATTTTATTTATATAAATGTTGACGTAAACAAAATATTATGAAAATATGATTTATTTTCACAAAAATCTTTTCTTTTTAAATTTAATTTAGCCTATATAAAAATCGTCAATTGTGTAGACTGTTTCTTTTTCGTAGTTTCTTGTATGATCGGATAGATAAAAACAAGACAAAACCGACCTGCTCGAATCGTCTTCGGAATCAAAAAAACTGGTGGTATCGAGATCACTGCTCATCATTGAGGAAGAGGATTCATAAATCGGTTGCTGTTTAGCCGGGGCATTGCTTGATCCATTACCATTGTTATTAGAACTGTTTGAATGTGACGTCTGAGAGTTACGTATTTTTTTCAACTTGACGCCTAAATAGAAATGGAGTTTAATTTTGATTTATTTGTTGATCCATAAAAAAAATTGGTTTGAATTAATTAACTTCTATGACTATTTGATACAGTGTCTATCGTAACGTTTAAGAACAATTGATGGATTTACGATAACATCCATAGATACAAATTATACAATAGTAATTTACATATTATTTATTCGTTTCACTTTTAGTAAATGAATTCTCGAAACGATATTCTCATATGTTCGCTATTCCCTCGGGCGGTAAACGAGACACTCTAAATTGCCCCCTCGTATGTATTTTTGGTTACTGTGCCCGCACATCGTTTGGGGCGAATACACAGATGCACATGCACACCCGCACACCATAGACACACGTGTATTCAGAACAGGATGGATCGTGAGCATCTGGGAATGGATCGCATTGCGCCTCGCTAATATCGGGAATCGTGCTGCATGGACAATGGATAATGCAATTTGCATAGGACAATGGGCGATGTGGACTGACGGAACACAAATACAAAGTCATGTGAAAGAGAAAAAGAAATCTGTCAATAACGAAGTTAGACTAGAAAACCTAATCAAGGAAATAATAACCCAAATAATGTCAATCAAACTGTAGACGGGCAAAATGTCGACTTGGCAGCGTACTTATAGATTATGGAAATGATTTACTGTAGAAATATATATTATCAATCGCTAATTCATCAATCTCCAGATTATTCAACCGTAAAATTCCAAATATCAGGCATCTGTCATCCATATAAATACAACAATAAATCAAAATTATATTCTCGCAAAATCATAAAACTGATTATGTTTTTGTAAGTTAGATTGCAAAAGAAGTAGAAAATTATAAACTTGTATTCTTCAATTAGCATTATCATTTGATGGTTATTACTAGCACTATTATTGCGACTATTATTCCAGTACGGCCTCCAGTGATAGCGATGGTATTATTATATATAAATCACTTTTGTTACAATAAATATCAGTTTTGAAGTGCATATAATGGATCAGTATAAAGATTCTGAAAACGCTTTAACAAAGAAGTGTTGATCGCAACAATGGTGGCTTGGTAGATATCAAACAAAACTAAGAATTGTGTTGATGAAAAACAAAAAAAAATATTTTTATTTTACGAGTTTATGTGCGTTACTTTCATTTTTGAACATTACCAGTTTATTATGGGACCAATTCATTAGACATTTTATGATTATTTTCATGAAGAAATACCGTATATTTTTAAATAATAATAATAATAATGATAGATAAATTAATAATTTGTAAATTTAGGAACTTTTTATCAAAATATTTACTTTTAAAAATTAGCAATTAAGATGACAAATATAAGTTTACATAATTTATAAGAGATGATAAATGATGAGAGGAATGTTTGAGTAATGACCACATGCGTGTTGTGTAACGCTGATGTCTGGGGAGACTAATTATTATCTTTCCTTTGATGATCGGATCGAATAATTATCGAATGTTAAAGAAATAGTTGATTAAATCCAAGAAAAGTCGTCAAGTAATTTTTAAAAATATTTATTGCATTACATTTCTGTCAGACGCAATGCCTATGAGAGTTTAAAAGAGGATGATAATCTCCCATTGTGATGGTACAATATTGCCCGCATGGTACGGAGTTTTCCCTTTACCAATAATAAAAATATATTAATATTTTATATAAATTTGCAGTAGAACGATAAACATTAACCTTTCTTCTGATAACAGTTAGAATGAAGTTTTCCCTACTTGAATCACTTCATTGAAAATCGTATGGTCGATTAAGAGTGAAATACAAGGAAATGCAGAGGACTACCTTAGCATCAAACTATTTAAATATATAAATAAATTGTAAATAATGGCTTGATCTGAATAACTTTGAATGAATAATTAATTTGATACTCCTAAATATTTTCTTAAATTCAATTTCATTTTATTGAAATACTTCTGTGAAGATCTAGTGCACTCTTAAAATTTTTGAATATTTAGAATAAAAAAATATCTAAAATCAAAAGTTCTTGAAAAGAAATATAATTAAAAGTACCTCTAACTAATTTTAAAAAAGTACTTCTCAAAAATAATTTAATGAAATTTTATTTGCTAAAAATTCTTTAAATATTAAAGTTATATGAAAATTTTGTTACATTGAAATTATTAGTTAAATAATTGATTTTCAAAAATAATTGATACTTTAAATATGAATAACTTTGAGAATTATTTGTAGTTAAATTCTGTAGGTTTTAAAATTTATTTTTACCAAAATTTTATAAAATATTGAATGTAATTCTGTAAAATTGTTTTCATTAAAAAAAATAAAATAATAAATTCAATTTGTAAAAAATAACGATTTTAATAAATAACCTATCAGTATTTATAATTCAGTATTTTTATGCATAATTAATCTGATCGAAAAGAAAACAAAATAAAAGTTCCTCAACAAAAATTGTTTGAATAATTGTTAGTTGTAATAGACTAAAAACGTAATAACTTCTATGGAAATAAACAATTAACCCTGACTCCTTAGATACATAATTTGTTGCACTTGTTAGGTGACAATCTAGTTCTTTTACATTTTTATAGATATCTTGTATAAAATTTTTAATTTTACAGATAGTAAATGAGAAAACGGTAATTTAAATTTAAAATAATTATAAAAACCAACTGATTTTAGGTGTTTAATCTCTAATACTTATACCAGTACTTATTTTAGTGTACCAAGGGTGCGTGGTCCGTACCCCCAAAATAAAGATCTAACAATTATACTGTCGTTCAATGGAAATCGGCCCTTGGTATTAAAATATAGTATGTTATTCACCAATTTATTTTAATAATATGATTAATAAAAAATAATTATCCGAATTCGGTGTACACAAACAGTCAACATTCTCAACACTATTTTTAGAAAATAAAATTGTTGTCAAAATCCAATTTTATATTAAAAAATCAGAAAAACAAATTCTTATCTACAAAATGCAAGTCATTAATCTCTTCAGAAACGGTAAATGGATGAAAATATCAAAATAAAATTGAAGATAATTAATATGATCTGTCAGTTATGATACACCGATCAGTTTCAGCAATAGTAGCGATCAATATTCACATATTCGATCTGTGAAACTGTCAAATTTAACACGAATAATCAAATTATTAATTGATTAATTAATTGATCGAACCGTCAGTTGCAACACCCACATTCGTTTTATTAATTTCC
>MQRK01136508.1:0-19307 GCA_001938485.1 Girardia tigrina | reverse complement strand
ATCCTAAAAATTTCGTTTTTTTCTACCAGGAATTGACATTTCTCTGGATTTATTCTCAAGATAGATTCTTTAATTTTCCTAAATACGTTATGTATTCTTCGAAGATGCTCTTCTCTATCTTTTGCAAAAATCAAAAATATCATCCAAATATACGACTGCTTCTTTCCACTTCAAATCTCCTAGAACTTTCACCATTAATTCTTAAAAGGTTGCTGGAGCCGTTGCAATTCCAAAAGGCAGTCTTTTAAAACAATATTGACCATTCTTTGTTGAAAACGCTGTTTTAATCTTTGATTCTTCTTCTAATTCAACCTGATAATATGCATTTCCCAGATCGATTGTACTAAAATATTTTGCTCCATTCAACGTGTTCACATGTCATCCACATTTGGCATGGGGAATGCCGGTCTTACAGTAAATTTTATTCAGCTATCGAAAATCAACACATACTCGGATGTCTTGTTTTTCTTTTTTTCCATACACACACCAGAGGAAAGTTCCATGGAGAACTACACTTTTCAATTATACCGTTTTCTTTAAAATTTTTAATGATATCATCTAGTTCTCTTCAAAATGTTGTGGCAGTCGATAAGGCTTCACTAAGACTAGTTCTCTACGAGTTTCTATTTTGTGTTTCGTTAAGGAAGTTTTCCCAATATCCCACTTGTCAGCCATGAATATTGATTTAAATTCTGTTAATAGTCTAATTAGTTTGTTTTCAACTTTGGTGTTATATATTTCTTTAATTCTCTTTAGTCTGTCATCATCTGTTGGACTATCTCTAATCATCCATATATTACCTGAATCTATAGTTTTATTCCAAATTTGTCTAAAAAGTCAACTCCTGCTATCGTTTCTAGGTTGAGTTCTTTGACTACATAAAACTCTATAATTTTTGTACTCCTTCAATTATTACTTTTGATTTAACAATTCCATAATGTATAAGTTCTGAATCATTTGTACAATGAATGCGTTTACTCGTTTTCTCTATCTGAACATCTTTCATACTTTTAAGTATTCTGCTTTAACAACATTTACTTTGGCACCGGTATTCAAAAGACATTCAACATTCATATTCTTTGTATTAAATTCAATGCTTGGTCCTCAATTCAATTTGTCATATCTAATATTGAGCTTTGATATTTCAAACATTTCTTCCTGTTTCAACTTTTCCGATTTTGTCTTTATCTCCATATCAAACAGTATTGGTTAAATTCTTTTTTCCAACAATCTAATTCCCAAACTTCAAGAGGAGTATCTTCCAACACACAATCATACATACAGTCATACATACCATTACATACACAAACATTTCTTAGTGAAGCACACTGATCATCTCTTTTTGTGATCGTGCATCCTCTTTTCCCTGGTCTTTCTCATATACTTGTCTATTTTCTGAACATTCTTTAACTGGACTTTCCTTCATTTGATCGTGTTTACAAATGTATTCGTAGTAAAAGGCAATTACATCAACTGAATAAAAAAATTTTTTTATTTTAATTGAAAATTATTTATTTCAAGAATTACAATTAAAAAGAGTAAAATCATCGTTCTCTTCAAAAATAACTTTTAAATTTTAGTATTAGTAGGAATTTTTTAAATGGAAATATATATTTTGTTATTGAATTCGAAATACCAAGTATCTTATAAAACTTTTTAAATTCAATTAATACTTTTATTTTAAGTTTAAGAAAATAATATTTAAGTTTTTTATCTACAACATTTTGTCATAAAAAACTGACAAAAACATCCTCCAAGAATTTCAAATTTAAGCAACGCTTTAATATGAAATATTCAATAGATTCTTTTTCAGTATTTCTATTTGGGAACTCAAGATCATAAGAAAATTTGAAATTAAACAATAGCTTTTTTGAAGTTGAATTATAATTCTCCATATTTTTATGTCAAAAAACTATTTATGTAAATCAATTAAAAAATGTTGCATTGTAATTTTATCAAAAAATTGTGTCAAAATCAATAGAAAAAAACTAATTAAAATTCCCATTTCAGATTTTTTGGAAAATGTAATTAAAATTCGTTTTCACATTATACAAGAAAATTTCGTATCCAAAATATATCTTATAACTGAAAAATTCTTTAAAAATCATTAATTAATCACAAAAACAACAAATATTTTTATCAATAATAAGAAAATATTTTATTGAACGAAATTTCGAAAAATAAATCGTTTTGTTTTATCGTTTAAAATGAGTTTAATTGATAAATAAATTTTTATCAATTTTAATTAAATATTAATAAATTTCGGGATTTAGAAATTTAATGTTTCTGTAGACCCACTAGAGAAAATGGAAGAAACGAGAATTATATATTATGTCGACGATGAAGAAACGCCTTATTTGATTAAATTCCACTCTCCGCCCGATCAAATCACATTGGGAGATTTCAAAAACGCGTTGAATCGTCCGAATTATAAATTTTTCTTCAAATCACTGGATGATGATTTTGGGTAAGTTTTGAAACATAAGTTTTAAAATATCGCTAAGTAAAATCTTTATATGAGAGATAGGAAGAACACGACGCGCTTTGAGATAATAATATCATCATCACATAAATCTACACCGTGTAATAAACTAACAAATTATTCGGGAACAAATAATTAAAAAACATTTTACCAATAAATCATTAGATTAAAATAAATGTTTTGCATTTTTCATAAAAATTAAGGATAAATACATCAAACGCGATCAATTCCATTTTCGCAAAACAAACATTGGCAACTATCGATCGCCGTTTGAGAAAACGAAATGTTTACTCTATCACTGTGCACTTTACGAGGTAACGGAGACATATGATAAAGATGAAAATTGACAGTCAACCACAAGCTAATCTTCGAGATGAAACTTCTCACACTCAATGCAATCTACTCAATTGTAGCTTTCACATCAAAGCCAAAACAATCCGAAATGTGTGACCGAATGGCAATCTGATGGAACAGTGTGTTCTTTCAACTGTATCAGGTTTAGACTGGTGACACTCAGTATAATGACACATTCGGTCAATGCGAAACAATCCCACACGAAAAAATAAATTTTGTTTTAAATGTCTTCGTTCTTTCCAAATCATTCACAAAATTATTGATTTTATCATCAATAAATATATACATATACAAATGATAAAATAAGAGGACGCTTTTCGAGATAATACTCCCATCATCAGGTTAATCCACACCATGTTCTAAACTAACACAGTATACGGAAACCAATAATAATTAAAAAATATTTACCAATAAATCATTGATTTTATCGTCAAAATATTAACATCGCAAAGTAAAATCTATATACAATGGATGAAAATAAAGGACGCGTTTTGAGATGACAATCTCATAATCATGTCAATCCACACCACGTACTCAACTAGCACAATATCCAGAAATATAAAAATTAGTTACTTATAAAGTACGGAACAATATAATAAACATACTGTATTCTCAAATGGAAATTGATACTTGACAACGGTTAGTTTACGAGAGAGGATCGTTTAGTGTATTTTTGCATAATTTTAAGGAAAAATGAAATAAATTTATTTTAATCCAATGATTTATTGGTAAAATGTTCTTTTCATTATTTTATGGTCGAGTATAGTGTACATTGTGTGGATTGACCTGATGATAGGATTGTTATCTCGAATTGTGTCGTCTTATTTTTATCCCTTATATATATGATATCAATTGAGTATCAATAAATAATCTGAATGAATTTATCGAATTTTCTTTTTGATGCGTAGAAATATTGTATAATTCTCAATAGTCAAACTTTAAAAAATTAATGCCAAAGTAAAGTTACATTCTCTCAAATTACTTGTTCGACCAAATAACTCAAGTTGAATCAGGTGATCCTTCCATAAACTCCGTGGCGACCTTGACTGCATCTAGCGGAGACTTTTAGCAATTACCTCGCATAATCGGCTTCATATTTGAAAACACGAGATCGTATGGGAGCAGGTCTGGTTTGTAAGATAAGTGATATATATATATATATATATATTGAGAAATAATTTTCTAAAGCTTTTAAGAAATTGATTATCGTATATGCTTCGGAAAATCTTTTTCCATCGTCATCAATTAGATTTGTTAGCCACTATTTTTTTAATGTTACTTTTTTATAAAGTTATTTTGAAAGGGAGGACAAATTATTTATTTAATCTGATATTTTATTAGACATTAGTGGTAAAATGGGTTAAAGCGTCTTATTAATAATGATTCACAAAACTGCCGCTCAAAATGTGAAGCAAAGCTCTTTAGTAAAACAAATGGACTAAGGAAAGCCGTTTCAAATCTTCAAAAAGCTTTAAAACATTTTGTTATTGTTATCAAATAATATCTTATGTTAAAAATCAATAATTTGTTCCTTTTAAAATAACTTTATCAAAAACTAACATCAAAAATTAGCAACTAACAAATTTAATCGGTGATGATTGAAAAAAAATTTTCCAAAAAATATACAATAAAGAATTTCTTTAAAAACTTTGACAAAATTATTTTTCAAAAATATTAAATTAGTGTTCACAAAACTCAATAATATCTATATACATATACTTAAAAACCTTCAGGATATGAGACTTTCACAATTAGTTTAAGATCCTCCTCCAATTTATCTATCGGGAGATTACACTTTTTTCTTCAACCATACTCTTTGTATAATGTTTGTTTCAACTGTTTATCAAAACACAATCAGAGTACATATTCTTATTAAGTTTCTTTCTCAAAATTTTAAAACCTTTGTGAGCTCATTTAAAGGTTGAAGATAAAGACTATACTCTGTGTATCAAACCTTTGACAAGACCACTTTTGTATTTTTCCTCACAAAGACTGTTTGGTGTAGTATACAGTCTGTGTCCGTCTATCTGTGAATTTCTGTCTCGTAATTACCATTCATCATTTTGATAAGAACAACAAGGAAAGCTTGTCTGTTATTAGCCTCAATCTCAATTGTGAACTTTATATTGGGATGTCTTTCATTCATGAAAGTAAAAAAACAGTTCTAAATGTTATTCCTCTTTAAATATCAAGAAAATATCATCCACATATCTTTTATTAACCAAAGGTCTATTTCCTGAAAACAAATCCTTTGTATTTCTATAGATTGCGTAAAAATAGATGCCAAAGTAGGTGTAATATATGGGGTTTGGGCTAGCTTCAAATACTCATAAACTTAACGTCTCACCATAATCCATAACTCCTAACCATAACACACAATCCTAACAAGAACTACTAATCATAACTCGAATTCATAACCCTAACTCTTAAACTTTACTCTTAACCCTAACTATAATGGTTAACCATAACCATAATTCCTAACCATAATATTAGAATCTTAAACTTGTAATTCATGAAAATGACTCCTAACACTGACCCATAACTCTAACCTCTAAACACACGTTGCTGATAATTTGAATAATGGCAAATTGTTTTTATAAATTCAAAACGCCATATTTTGATGGAATATCCATCAATATTAGAAACTACTGATAATAGTGTTAAACCTATATGTTCACTGATAATTACGCAATTAATTAAGTAATTACTGTTTCACGCAAACACTCTTGATTTTACATTCAATATTGGATTAACCGCTTTAACCCTTTCCAGCCCATTGTTGCCATAGACAACATATTTGAAAAATTAAATTACAGTTATCTCTTTTACCCAATTTAAATTTTACACATAGTTATAGTTTCTAAAAAGTCTAATAGATGACACTACATATATTAGAATGCAAAAAAGCGCGATTCTCACTTGTTTCTTAGCAAACAAAACAATAAAAAATTTTTTTTTCAAAATAATTTGGGCTGGAAAGGGTTAATTATTAATGCCTCACCTGAAACGCTTTCCCAATAATTTTAAAAATTGATGCATAATACATTAAAATTTATTTATTTTTTATGTTCAGTAATAATACTACTACCACTTAATTTTCCAAGCTCACGAACCCGTTTACAGAGATAACAAACCATCTTTCCAATGTTTGCGGCGTTGCACCCTTTACATTCAAATTTATAGACAAGATCTGAAGACAACAACTAAGAACAAAAACCAAGACATTCACGATTATACTTGGGTTCACAAAAACATTTGGGAGCATTATACAACCCTGGATAAGTTTTCTTTCCATAGATCTCTGTTTCATAATGGCAACCATTCCTTTGAATTAACAAATCTTACAAAGGTAATAAATCATTCTTTTTAGTCTCGAAAGTGAACGAAATATTTGGATGTAAGAAATTCAAATATTATAGGGAAAGAGACATGACGTTTTAGGAAAATATTAGAAGTACATCAACATAATGCTTATAAGTTAAAGGTTTTGAATCAGTGAACAAATCGATATTATCTCTAATCCTTGACAGAAAAATAGAAGCAAGTGCTGTTGATAATGGATATCCCATAGCTACACCATCAATTTGGTTATGTCATTAATCTTTTAAAAGAAAGTGAACATTGGATGTAGCGAAAATCAACAAGTAACGAAACACTTTATCTATGATAATTAGTTTATGATTATTAAATTTATGAACTCAATTTGGCTGTAATCTACAAATTATTTATGTATTATTTATTACACACAAATATATTTAATACATATAATATTTGGTGGGACAGTACATTCTAGAAGGCGGAAATGTATTTCATATGTTGATTTATTTTCAGAGTTGTAAAAGAAGAAATCACAGACGATGACGCTAAGCTGCCGTACGTGAACGGGCGAGTCGTATCATGGTTGGTCGTGTCCGAAGGCAGTACTCAGTCTGACAATCACTCGTCATCAGGCAAGGAAGTTTTGCTCGTTGATTCAGATAAGAGCAAAGACAAAGGTGCTGTCAGTGACTCCAGTGATCCGAAATCCCCGAGTTTTAGGTTAGTTATTTTAAAACAACCGATTGGAATTGATTATTTCCATTTTTAGAAACTTTAATAAACCTCCGTCGAAACATTCAAGCAGTTCTAAAAAACAAGACGATAGCGGAAAGAGTCATAAACAGAGTCATAAATTTACGGGACCGGAGAAAATAACTCTTGACGAGACGGATGATGCGTTTGATGAGATTGATTCGATTTATAATGAAGGTGAAGTTTTGCTTGATTTGATCTACTGATAATTAATTAATTTTTTTAATTTAGATAAAGTTCCTCCGTTGAGAAAATTCAGTGATTTCAAGCACAGTAAGATCAATTTATTTTTATTTAATATTTTTTTAATAAAATATTTTTTCTATTTAAAAATATTTTGATTATTGATAAATTACAATTTTTGTTTTATTTTTCTATATAAAAATATTTTTACAATTTGTTAGATAAATGAAATAAAATTTTTCATTATTTAACCTATTTAAAAAAAAAATAAAAAATGTTTTCATTTAAAAAATATATATTTTAACAATTTAAAAATGTTTTCTTACATTTAAAAATACAGGAAATTTTATTGTAATTTTGAAAAATTTATCTTAATTATATTTTCTACTAAAATATTTAAAAAATTATTGCAACAATAAAAATAATTTATAAAAATAAATATTCAAAATTAAACATCAAATGATAATAAAATATGGATTAAATCAAATCAAAGTACGACAGAATTAAAATAAATCATTCTTAAGGAAGCATAGAAAAGGTAAAAAGACGTACGTATTTCGAATGTTGTTATTAAGAGAAAATATTATTTTATAAAAATCAAAAACCTTGTGATAAATATTTCAATAATTGACATTAATTTGTATAAATAATGATGATTATTGTTATTAGATCAGTTTATTCTGGGAAATAATTATATTTAATTAAAAATAATTGTTTTAATGCTTTTATTGTATTTTTTTTTACAAAATAACGATTTTAATGCTTGTTTATTTCCTGGGATTTTTTTCAAGTAAAATTCAATTATTTTTGAAAAGAATGAGATTCTATTTTAGTTTGCTATTGAATCTTTTGTCATACTCTGAACAAAGGAAAATTTGCTATTTTAGGACCCCATAGAACGGGTTAGAATCATTAATCAGAAGGAACAATTGAGTTCTTTTACATTGTCTCCGCTATGACTCGCGACTTTGATGCCAATTTAAACTCTTTTGATTAAAGTATTTATAGCGGATTGAGTTTGACAAATGATAGATTAATTAGTTGAAATGGATTTTATTTCAAAGTAAAAATACAATTCATCAAAAATAATAATTCAAGGGAATCAGTGGAAATTTTGGTTTGGATCAGAGAAAATATTTTGTCATTGAGTATCACTTTGACCGAAGAAGTGATTCCTTAATGACACACGGCATCGATTTATAATCCAAGATTAACATCCAGATAATGTTGAGTTTATTCCATTTGTTCCACATTATGGGAATCATTCAAATATTAAACATTTTCGATCCTCATTTATATTCAGTCTGGTCCATCTATGATTATGTCGATCGAAATACAATGTACTTGAAGATAATCAAATAATATTACTTTCAAAATAAATTTTCTAAATTAACCTTTACGAGTACATTTTTGTTTATTAATTTAGATGTTTAATTTTCATCATCAGTTTCAAATGAAATCGTTTTTCAGTTCTTCTCTTGATTGTTTTCATTTTGCATTACGCATTGTACATGAATCCATTACTTTAGTCCCGAATGTAGTCCAGAGTGAAAGCTAAAGCATACAAAAACTATGAACAGTCAATGATCAGATATTCAATGATCGTCTTACTTTTATTTTAATTATTATGTATTTTTCTCAGTAAAAATTGTAATTTTTTATATATCTTACGTGAGTCCTGAGAAATTTCCGCTTTTGACGAAAAATGCTAACCAAATGACGTCTCTGTTCGGAAGTACGTATCTTTGGGAACAATTATTTTCAACGATGAAATTGATCAAAATGACGACCGATCAGGATTGACTGATGCAGGATTAGGAAGCTGCGTACGTGTAGCTACATCATCGATTCCGACTATTATTGTATCGAAAAAATATCTCATTAAAGATTTTAAACGAAATCGTTTTTCAGTTCTTCTCTTGATTGTTTTTATATTGAATAATGCATTGTACATGATTCTTTACTTTTTTAAATCTAATGTTTCTTATTGTAATTTTTATTATAAATAAAGTTTAGTAAATTATTAATAAGTGTTACTTTGTGGCTAAAAACTTTTAAATTTTAAATTGGCTCGTTGATCAAAAAGGTAGCTCACCCCTGGTCTGCATTATTCACCCAAAAAGAACAATTAACTACTCGGTCTCCATTACAAGCATAAACCTCATTAGGGCTGATCTGTAATTTTGAAAACGAAGTGTAAGCATTGAAAAAACAGTGCCAAATTTTTCATAAAAAGTTTCAAATGAAATCATTTTTTCAGTTCTTCTCTTGATTGTTTTCATTTTGCATTACGCATTGTACATGAATCCCTTACTTTAGTCCCAATGTAGTCCAGAGTGAAAGCTAAAACATACGAAAACTATGAACAGTCAATGGTCAGATATTCAATGATCGTCTTATTTTTATTTTAATTATGTAGTATTATTAGCACAATTAATATTTTTTGTCACATTTTTTATGTTGTGCTAATAAAAACTTTAAAAAAATATTAAATAGAATTAAAAAATTAAACGAAATCAATTTTCAAAGAGAGTGATGTATAGGAATATCGAAAAGTCAAATAAACGGAGAATAATCCGTATTTTAACCGCTCGATCTACCGACCAACATTCAAGTTAATATTAATTAAATAAAAGCAAACAAAATTATGCCCATAATTTGACCGACAGACATTCAAAAACGATCATTTATTAGAAATAACCATACGGAAAATCGGTCTCATTTTGCACCAAAAATAAATAAATTGCCATTAGTTTGGCTGGGAAAATTAGTTTGGGTTCAATTATATTTGATTAAACTATCAAAATATGCAGAAATATAAAAAAATGTTTGAAATACAATTAAATTATTTTTTATAAATATCAACAAAAAATTAGAAATAAATGTTAAATGAATATTTTTGATTTATGATCTTATATATATTGGGGAAATAATAATTGGGAAATAATTCCAACACCGAAGGATCAGTTTCAAGGTAATGTGCGAATAATTAAGTAGCTAGCATCTTTAACAGTCTTGAGTTCCAAATTATTGAAACTGATGAATTTGCTTAGTTAATTTTCAAGGTTAGTTTGGAAAAGATTAGAGTTTACTTCCAAAACTTTGACTCATTTTATTTTTAAAATTAGTAAAACAAAGTCGCAATTGCTCCAAAGATTGTATCATTTATGGGGGAATGTTGTTTTTATTTGACATTTTTCTCTTCTTTTCTTTTTGCCTTTACTTTATATTGACGTACATTTAAATTGAAGCATTTCTTTATCCAGATTTTCCAAAACGTTCAGCCTCTGTACCCTGTATATAATTTTCTTAACACTGCGTACCTCCTCGTTAAATAAATCATATTATTATTAATGCAAAAAGTTTTGCTCTCTGCACTTACATCTTGTTCTGCCTTACCACATATAATTGCCTCTATTTTAGTTATAGTTTTGATTAAAATTTCGTTAAACATTTCTTTTGTACTAAGTTTCGCCATTAAAAGAATTTTGTCATCTTGATCTTCTGTCAAACCTTGAATTAATGTTCGATATTAATTTACTTAATCAAGTTTCTCTAAAAAAGAATCGTTTGATTTACCTTTTTACTGATTGTGGTTGGTTTCGAAATGTTGCTTTTAGTTACTGGTTTCATGCTTTCATTTGAAAGGTTTTCAAGACAACTTATATTAAACGGAATAGTTTCAATCTGTATAATCTTTGCTTCACACTTTTCCTGGGCTATGGAGTGGAAGAATGAAATCAAAGCACCTGAAGACTTACAAAGAGACTCTATTTGGCATTTGATGCAATGTGTGGATTTTTTCGAGTAAAATGTTTTGATTTTAAAGTGTTACCCCCACCATATCCTTCTTGTACCAGAGTGATTCAAATCTCGTACCACATTTTTAATCCGAGGATTTCGGTATTAAATTTTTTCCAATTCCGGGAACCCGGGATATCCTGTGATTGAGAATACATTTTCTACATTCAAAGACAAGAGGCATATTGCTTAGTTCAATAACTGTCGTTCAAAATTATATGTCAATTACCGAATCTTTTCTTCCGAACTTCTTTTCTTCCGTTAGACCATGTCCTAGTGTTTAGAAATAAGACAATATCGATCATAAAACAACTGAATCACTTTATTTTATGAAAGATTAATATTGTATAACGACACATATTTGTAAATGATTTATAATTTTATTTTTACATAAAACAATCAGTCATAAAAAGTTTCTTATAATAAAGAACCTTTTTTGTGACAGAATAATGACTTACACGATAAATTTTTGGGTGGCAAAGACAATCTGGAAAAAGTATTAATATTGAAATTTGAGTGTATCTTGTTGTGTAAGTATCCAGTGGAAGAGAAGACGTAGGATAAAATATCTGCAAGTTGTAATAAATGGGTTCCTTATTTACCTCAATATTAGTCTAGTTCTTAATCATGGTTTAAAGGAAGCTGACTTTGTTGTAGGTAATTGAAGTCTTGTAAGTGAATTTGAAAAAGCAGATATAATAACTTCTTCTAATCGGGGCTCCATTGTAAAATGGTTATTCAATTGGGATAGTTAATGGCGTCTTGAAAACTCCAAGGAATTTAGTAATTGTCTCTCAGAATTTCTAATGCAGCCATTTCTTGCCATGGTTTAATAACCATTATTAATATTATATAAAAATCATTTACCGTCTTCTTTTTGCTAATTGTGGCTATGGCTCGTGTATTTATTGAAGGACAAACGATGGTTCATTTTATCACTGTTCTACAATTCACTTGCGAAGAGATTCTAAAAGTTAATCGCCTGTAGGATGAGACTGATACTGCATCTCTTCTGCTATTACTTAACATTTAATTTATTCATTTATTAAAGCAGTATTCATAAAATTTTTACGTTGTAGTTTCGATTCCCAAACCAGTACATCTGAGATTATTGGATGATAATCCTTGGATTTTGTGATTAATATTTGACCTCGGGATCCCATGATTGGAACCCCTAGTGTACCCCACACTTTGAGAAACACTGACTTAACCGATTGATCAATTTTCATTTTGCAGTTATTTGGATGGCTTTATGATCACAAATTTCTTTCATAGGCGACAGAATCACAAAACGATCTCTTCTATTTCTAATGGTACCAAATCGAAGTCATCCTCCACTATGCTTCATTCCTCCATTTTGTTATCACTTGTTGTGAATTCTGTAGAATGCTTGAACGGTTTGATGTACTTAAAAGAATAATTGTAGTCCTAAAATTTATTGAAAGTTACAATATTTTCCTGTGACATTTGTTCAATCCAAAAAAGCGTAAATAATCGCTTAATGTGCTTAAGTGGTTAATTTAGAAATATTTCAAGAATGTTTATAAAATTTGATGTTAATGCAGACTTAAATTAGAGAATATTATTTAAATTGAACTTTTTCAGTCAAACTCGAGAAATTCTCAAAATTTCATTTCTCATTCCAAATTTTGAGATGAATAATTTAGAAATTTATTAAAAATATTTTTTTTAATATATTTTATCGATTGATAATTAGTGAAAGATGTTGGATAAATTATATTTGAAATGAAACTTTTCTTTACTTCCTAAGGACGTTTTTTTTACCAAATTGGCAATTAACAATCGGGCATATTATTATTTTTTAATTATAATTTATTAAATATTATTCAGAATATTCTTATGCCAACGTTTTACATATAATCATTCTGTATTGTTGTTGTATTAGGTCTTGTGATATTCAACGAAATCTTCTATAATTCTCTGTCATTTTCTGATCAATTGTAACAGAAATGTTACAAGTCTCTTTTGAGTTTCTTCTATTAAAAAACGTATAAAAATCTCTTTTGGTTCTCAATTGGCCTGTAATTATCCCGGACAAATGTTTCGCTAATAATTTTCGGTACTAAATAATGAAAAAAAGACCTTTATAAAATGTGTTTATTAAATATTTTATTTTTGTCTTTTTTTCGAACAGTTTATTTTCAAATGGGTTCTATAACAATCTATTTATGTTTCTAATCCGACAAAATTGTTTATTTACTTTTCTGTTTTTAAATGTACCGATAATAAATATAATATTTTTATTGGAATTCCGAGTCTCTGTTTATATTTATCGAAATATTTGATAAAATTAACTAATTTTCCAAATAATATTTAGATAATATGTTTTGAAGTTTATTTATATGCTTATTATTATTTATTTACTTTATGAATATTATACAAGGAAACTAAATTTGAGACTAAGGCTTTCGGGGAGACATAAAATCATTCTAGAGAGTACGTTTTCTAAGATCAAATCGGGTTTATGTAATGTCTAAAATATATAACAGAAGGTCCCTATATTTGTGAAATAATAATTTAAATAGACTCAAAACCCAGATATCTCTGTTTATTTGTCTTTATTTTATATTAGAAAATTGTTTTACCCGAACAAGTATACTTTTTTATTCTTTTTCATTTCGTATCAAGATATTCGGTATGTTAAAATATTAATGGTGCAACTGGGACATTTTGAGTCGAATTACTATTCTTTTACAAATATCAAACGTCTTATGACGCTTTTTTATTCAAATTATGTTGAAAATCAAGTACTGAAACTTTATATTATGTATATAAAATCATAAAAAGAAGAATGTATTGTCACTGATTTAAATTTTTAAGAGGATGTTAATACGTAAAGGTTCTTGCGATAACATCGAGAATTTGCAAAATTTATTGGTTGAGTTGATAAATACTTGTTGGGATCAAATGGATTTATTCTCATTTTAGGAAATAATCTGAATTAAGAGTAATTCTCGTTAAAAGAAAAATACAAATTCATCCGAACATTAGCTTTATTTTATTAAGAAAAGCTTCAGAAGAGGTCGGATAGTTACACTTAGAAATTGAATAATCCTGGTATATACACTGTATTAATCATATAGTTCATTAAATTAAAAAAATAAATGAAAAAGTAAATAAATAATTGTAAAAAATTATGAAAATTATTATCAATTTATTTTTAATCATAAATCATCCATAGATAATAAACAGAATGACTAAGAATTCTAATAATAATATCCAAAAAATTTTTATCTCGAATCAAAACAAGTGGTTCATAAAAATTGGATCGCCAAATTAAAACTATGACTTACTTTTTTACAGAATTACAATGACGGGTCAATCACCAAAGAACTCTGGGGTCTAGCAATGTATATTAGAATATATATAATATTCTTTCCTTCCATTACTCACCGTTTAATTTAAATAATTATTTATCTTTTAAAGAAATATCTTCGATAAAATTATAGTTTATAATTATCATCCACCAACACTTAATTTTGATTATATTTTTGCTCGGATTATAAAATTATTTTTACTTTTTCTCATTTTAAATTTGGCATCCAGAAATTTATAAAATATATTTGGCTAGTGCATTTAAAACTGAATTACATCAGGCAACTGAACCGATTTGGCAAAGATCCCTATCGAATCATACATGAATGAATATATTATAATTATTATAACAAAAAATTAATAATAACAAAAATCAAGATTGTTTTTCGTATATTTTTTTAATAAAGAACAAATGGGAAAACAAATGTTTATTTTTAAAAAAATGTAAGTGTAGAAACATTGTTGGGTAAATATTATTAGTGGGAAATTAATAAAACGAATGTGGGTGTTGCAACTGACGGTTCGATCAATTAATTAATCAATTAATAATTTGATTATTCGTGTTAAATTTGACAGTTTCACAGATCGAATATGTGAATATTGATCGCTACTATTGCTGAAACTGATCGGTGTATCATAACTGACAGATCATATTAATTATCTTCAATTTTATTTTGATATTTTCATCCATTTACCGTTTCTGAAGAGATTAATGACTTGCATTTTGTAGATAAGAATTTGTTTTTCTGATTTTTTAATATAAAATTGGATTTTGACAACAATTTTATTTTCTAAAAATAGTGTTGAGAATGTTGACTGTTTGTGTACACCGAATTCGGATAATTATTTTTTATTAATCATATTATTAAAATAAATTGGTGAATAACATACTATATTTTAATACCAAGGGCCGATTTCCATTGAACGACAGTATAATTGTTAGATCTTTATTTTGGGGGTACGGACCACGCACCCTTGGTACACTAAAATAAGTACTGGTATAAGTATTAGAGATTAAACACCTAAAATCAGTTGGTTTTTATAATTATTTTAAATTTAAATTACCGTTTTCTCATTTACTATCTGTAAAATTAAAAATTTTATACAAGATATCTATAAAAATGTAAAAGAACTAGATTGTCACCTAACAAGTGCAACAAATTATGTATCTAAGGAGTCAGGGTTAATTGTTTATTTCCATAGAAGTTATTACGTTTTTAGTCTATTACAACTAACAATTATTCAAACAATTTTTGTTGAGGAACTTTTATTTTGTTTTCTTTTCGATCAGATTAATTATGCATAAAAATACTGAATTATAAATACTGATAGGTTATTTATTAAAATCGTTATTTTTTACAAATTGAATTTATTATTTTATTTTTTTTAATGAAAACAATTTTACAGAATTACATTCAATATTTTATAAAATTTTGGTAAAAATAAATTTTAAAACCTACAGAATTTAACTACAAATAATTCTCAAAGTTATTCATATTTAAAGTATCAATTATTTTTGAAAATCAATTATTTAACTAATAATTTCAATGTAACAAAATTTTCATATAACTTTAATATTTAAAGAATTTTTAGCAAATAAAATTTCATTAAATTATTTTTGAGAAGTACTTTTTTAAAATTAGTTAGAGGTACTTTTAATTATATTTCTTTTCAAGAACTTTTGATTTTAGATATTTTTTTATTCTAAATATTCAAAAATTTTAAGAGTGCACTAGATCTTCACAGAAGTATTTCAATAAAATGAAATTGAATTTAAGAAAATATTTAGGAGTATCAAATTAATTATTCATTCAAAGTTATTCAGATCAAGCCATTATTTACAATTTATTTATATATTTAAATAGTTTGATGCTAAGGTAGTCCTCTGCATTTCCTTGTATTTCACTCTTAATCGACCATACGATTTTCAATGAAGTGATTCAAGTAGGGAAAACTTCATTCTAACTGTTATCAGAAGAAAGGTTAATGTTTATCGTTCTACTGCAAATTTATATAAAATATTAATATATTTTTATTATTGGTAAAGGGAAAACTCCGTACCATGCGGGCAATATTGTACCATCACAATGGGAGATTATCATCCTCTTTTAAACTCTCATAGGCATTGCGTCTGACAGAAATGTAATGCAATAAATATTTTTAAAAATTACTTGACGACTTTTCTTGGATTTAATCAACTATTTCTTTAACATTCGATAATTATTCGATCCGATCATCAAAGGAAAGATAATAATTAGTCTCCCCAGACATCAGCGTTACACAACACGCATGTGGTCATTACTCAAACATTCCTCTCATCATTTATCATCTCTTATAAATTATGTAAACTTATATTTGTCATCTTAATTGCTAATTTTTAAAAGTAAATATTTTGATAAAAAGTTCCTAAATTTACAAATTATTAATTTATCTATCATTATTATTATTATTATTTAAAAATATACGGTATTTCTTCATGAAAATAATCATAAAATGTCTAATGAATTGGTCCCATAATAAACTGGTAATGTTCAAAAATGAAAGTAACGCACATAAACTCGTAAAATAAAAATATTTTTTTTTGTTTTTCATCAACACAATTCTTAGTTTTGTTTGATATCTACCAAGCCACCATTGTTGCGATCAACACTTCTTTGTTAAAGCGTTTTCAGAATCTTTATACTGATCCATTATATGCACTTCAAAACTGATATTTATTGTAACAAAAGTGATTTATATATAATAATACCATCGCTATCACTGGAGGCCGTACTGGAATAATAGTCGCAATAATAGTGCTAGTAATAACCATCAAATGATAATGCTAATTGAAGAATACAAGTTTATAATTTTCTACTTCTTTTGCAATCTAACTTACAAAAACATAATCAGTTTTATGATTTTGCGAGAATATAATTTTGATTTATTGTTGTATTTATATGGATGACAGATGCCTGATATTTGGAATTTTACGGTTGAATAATCTGGAGATTGATGAATTAGCGATTGATAATATATATTTCTACAGTAAATCATTTCCATAATCTATAAGTACGCTGCCAAGTCGACATTTTGCCCGTCTACAGTTTGATTGACATTATTTGGGTTATTATTTCCTTGATTAGGTTTTCTAGTCTAACTTCGTTATTGACAGATTTCTTTTTCTCTTTCACATGACTTTGTATTTGTGTTCCGTCAGTCCACATCGCCCATTGTCCTATGCAAATTGCATTATCCATTGTCCATGCAGCACGATTCCCGATATTAGCGAGGCGCAATGCGATCCATTCCCAGATGCTCACGATCCATCCTGTTCTGAATACACGTGTGTCTATGGTGTGCGGGTGTGCATGTGCATCTGTGTATTCGCCCCAAACGATGTGCGGGCACAGTAACCAAAAATACATACGAGGGGGCAATTTAGAGTGTCTCGTTTACCGCCCGAGGGAATAGCGAACATATGAGAATATCGTTTCGAGAATTCATTTACTAAAAGTGAAACGAATAAATAATATGTAAATTACTATTGTATAATTTGTATCTATGGATGTTATCGTAAATCCATCAATTGTTCTTAAACGTTACGATAGACACTGTATCAAATAGTCATAGAAGTTAATTAATTCAAACCAATTTTTTTTATGGATCAACAAATAAATCAAAATTAAACTCCATTTCTATTTAGGCGTCAAGTTGAAAAAAATACGTAACTCTCAGACGTCACATTCAAACAGTTCTAATAACAATGGTAATGGATCAAGCAATGCCCCGGCTAAACAGCAACCGATTTATGAATCCTCTTCCTCAATGATGAGCAGTGATCTCGATACCACCAGTTTTTTTGATTCCGAAGACGATTCGAGCAGGTCGGTTTTGTCTTGTTTTTATCTATCCGATCATACAAGAAACTACGAAAAAGAAACAGTCTACACAATTGACGATTTTTATATAGGCTAAATTAAATTTAAAAAGAAAAGATTTTTGTGAAAATAAATCATATTTTCATAATATTTTGTTTACGTCAACATTTATATAAATAAAATATTAAATGACATCAATAGTTTCATTAAATAATAAAATTTATTAACGGTATGACCCTTTTGCTTGCATATCAGACTTGATTCTACAAGACATCGTATCGAATAATCTTGGAAGTTAATGAATTCAAACTAATCATTTTTATGGGTCATAATTTTTGTCCAAGGTCGGAATGTTTACTCCATCTTTCGTCATAAGGACTTCAGCCTTTAAAATAATAATTTTTATAACCTTTTTAATACTGAGATTTTTTACTTTGCCCAATTTTGATATTTATAAATGAGTTACAGTTTCTGATTAGTAATGATTCACACTATAACTTCTCATACTATGAATCAAAATTCGCCTGAAAAATAGAAAACTCGGTTGTATCTTTCGAAAATTTGGAGTGATCAACAAACTTACTCGATCTACTAGGCTTTAAGTGTTCACTAATCTGTGTTTTGTACTGATGTTTTCTGAATGCGCGAGTGTTGACTCAGTGTGGGACTTTCAAATTCGGACTTACGATTCGGTTTTCAATATCATTCCAGCTTTCTATTTCACTTCAAAGAAGTCTCACTTTAGATGTTAAAACTATTTTAAAATTTTCTAAATTCTTCTGAAATAGAATTTTTGTAATCCTCATGTGCTACGCTTCACCCTGTTTATTGTCTCGTGAGTATGAATTCTATCAAACATTAGTCTAATATTAGTCTCTATTTTCCGATTTAGGAATATGTTCTAGTGAAATGTTGTCTAACAATTCCAAGTCCATGTCGTGCATTGCTATGACTGGAGGAAAAGTCCAAACTCTGAGAATCAAATAATTAAAATAATCATCCATTCAAATTAAAGTTAAATACACTTAATCCTAAAACTGTTTATTAATACTTTTAATTAATTTATTTCCGAATAAATAATGAATCACTGATGATAATGAATAAGGATGGAAACATGTTAGTATTCTAAAATAATTGCTTTTTCAAGTTTGTTTTCAAAATTTATTATCATTATTAATATTAGGATAATATTATTTGTGTACTTAGAATTTTATATGTCA